>JAJPUD010013099.1:0-27854 GCA_023553655.1 Myrmecobius fasciatus | reverse complement strand
CTTCCTTCCTTCCTTCCTTCCTTCCTTCCTTCCTTCCTTCCTTCCTTCCTTTCTTTCTTTCTTTTTTTTTTTTGGAAAGGCAATTGGGATTAAGTGACTTACCCAGGATCTCATAGCTAGTAAATGTTAAGTGTCTGATGCAGGATTTAAATTCAGGTCCTTCTGACTCCAGGGCTGATATCCTATCCATTGAGTCATTTAGCTGCCCCTATTCATTTTATTTTATACATAAACTGTTTCATTTATTTGAATGCAAGCTTTTCTACAGCATGATAATATTGTTTATATGTTCGTATACTCAGAATTAGAATAGTAGCTGCTAATAAAGGTTTGCAGCTGCTGGTAAACCATTCAAGTCAATAAGTCCTATGTTTATGAAATGTTTATGTACCTCCACGGACTAAGATTCCATGATCTCTCTTGTTTTTACAGATGCTGCCTGTCCATCTTTGCCAGGACCTGCAATAAGATCATAAAACTTTTAAAATTCTGGAAGGAAATTTATACTATTCAAGAGAGGGGAGGGACTTCATTAGTGGCAGGAAAGTAAGACAAAGATCACCAGTCCCATTCAAGTCATTTCACTCTTGCTCAATGAGGCTTCCCAGTAATTTTTATGGACCATTTGAATTAAATAAAATTATGATGGGAATTAAAGAATTGAGATGCATTTATCATTGATTCAAAGAATAAACTGAGTTGTAGTACAAAAAAATAGATATAAGGTCAAAGTGTTTCAGTAGGCAAATGGCAGGATGACTGGGAATGAATGGCAAAAGTGTTAAAATAGTCCATAAGGACTCTGAACTTTATGAATTTATATATTCCTCCTTCTTTGATTCTGCAGTAGACTTGAAAATTAAGGACAAACAACAACAGATGACAGGAGAGAATGAGAAAGAATTTGTGGAGATCTGTCTAGCAAAATCATCAACTGATAACCACTTTATGCAGTACCTTAGAATTAGCAGCAGTCAGGAAAATATCTCAGCAGTGAACACAATTAAATTGCAGCCCACAACTCAATGACATCACTAGACTAGCAGATTATATCAGTGACTCTACAAAGATTTACAAAACTGGGCTGTAATCCTAGGTTTAAATTGCCCAAGCTATGCTTATTCCCCATGTGTGTTCTCTCCCATGAACATTAACTCTCTTACTAGTAGATTGAGACTCTGTGGAAGAGTGTACTCATTTGTAAGAAGAGGAAGGATTTTTCCTTGTCATTTATCCTGTTATGCTATTGATTGAATGTCTTTTTCTTTGAACTAATATGTCTTCTTGAGTATTTGGTAAGATAAATATAGACATGGACTCATGAGCTATGATTTTGACTAGATGCTAACCCAAAGCATGTCTTTAACCTGGGATAATTTTAAGGTGCCCATAATTAAGGCAGAATTAAGCTATACAATCATAGGATGATACCTTACCAAATAACTAGTTCAACAAGGTTTTGCAAGTGCTAATAATGAAAAATTATCCACATATATAAAAAGCTTTAATAAAAAAATTAGTTGAAACCTCCCAATTTATAGCCAGGCAAATTGAGGTTGAGAGAAGTTCAGACTCTTAGCCAAAAGCATTTGTCAATGGCAACCCATGGGATGAAAACTCAAAACTTCTGATTACAAGTCCAATAATATTTCTAATATACCACATCACCTGTGGGTCTTCTCACTCTTTAATATTTATTTTTAACTTTAAAAAATATTTTATAGAAACAATTTTGTATTTCCAAAAAAAGGGGGAACTGAGTGGGAAAACTGACTATTGATCATGTCTTTGAAGAGTTTAACTTTCCATAACACAGGCACTATTGTTCACCTATAACCAACATACCTTAGGAATAAGGACTGGACCTGCAATTTTATTAGTATGAAGAATTTTCTGATGAAGAAACCCTTCTATCAATGTGGTACAGTAACTTCTCTGCAAATTATAGTTTTAAAGAGTTGCTTAGAACAGCTAAGAGTAAAGTCAGCTACCCAGGATCAGTTTCTTCAACTGTAAAATGGGGATCATAACCATTATACCTTTCAGGATTCTTGTGACAATCAGATGAGATAATAATTGTAAAGAGCTTAGATGTGAAACAAACAGAACCAGGAAAACATTGTACACAGCAATAGCAAGATTGTGTGATGATCACCTATGACAAACTTGCTTCTTCTCAGCAGTTCAGTGCTCCAAGACAATCCCAATAAACTTTGGATGGAAAACGCCATCTGTATCCAGAGAGAGAACTATGAAGACTGAATGTAAATCAACATAAGCTATGCTCACATTTTTTCCTCTTTTTCTTCTGCTTTTTTTTCTCTTGTGGTTTTTCCCTTTTCTTCTGATTTTTCTCTCCATGATTCATAAGGAAATGTGTAAAAAAATGTACATGTATAAACAAAAAAAATTTGTGTTCAAGTTGTACATTTTGGGGTCAGGGACTCTTATTTTTGCCTTTGAGTCAATAGTACCTTGCTCATAAGAGTCTTCTAATAAGTGTTTTTTTTTTTAATTTTAAAAAAGTGCTTAGTAGTGCCAGTACTAGGTCTGTATTATAGAAATTATAAAGAAAATTATAAAAGGAAAAGGACTCACATGTGGAAAAATGTTTGTAGCAGCTCTTTTTGTAGTAGCAAAGAATTGGAAAATTAGTAGATGCTCATCAGTTGGGGAATGGCTGAATAAATTGTGGTATATGAAAGTAATGGAACATTATTGTTCTGATAATAAATAAAGAACAGACTGATTTTAGAAAAGCATGGTAAGCCTTACATGACCTGATGCTGAGTGAAGCAAGTAGAACCAGGAAAACATAATCACAACAAGATTATATGATGATCAACCAGTATAGACTTATCTCTTCTCAGCAATTCCATAATTCAAGGCAATTCTAATAAACTTTGGATGGAAAATGTCATCCACCTTCAGAGAGAGAACTATGGAGATTGAATGTGAATCAACACATACTATTTTCACTTTTTTCCCTTTTTTTTCTCCTGGCTTTTCCCTTTTGTTCTGATTTTTCTCTTCCAAAATGAGTCATATGAAAAAATGTAAAAAAAAAAATGAATGTACATGTGTAATCTAAAAATATTTAATTAAAAAAATTTTTTTTATAAAAGAGCCCAGCACAATGCCTAGCACATAGAAAACACTTTGAAAATGTTACCTATTATTATTATTATTATTCAAAATAAGCCTGTGGGGTAGATCATATAAAAATTAAAATCTCCATTTTATACACCAGGTGACTGAGAGCCCAGCATGTTCTCTATATTCATGCTATAGATAGAAAGCCAAATGCCTTTGCATTTGTGATTTCATATTGATCCCCAAAGCACTTTTCAGAGAAGGCAACACTTAGCTGTCCACACCCAGAACATTGTATAAAAATATTAAAACTTATCAATAATGATGATGCTAGCCCACATCCCTATAGTGTCTTATACTTTACGAAGTGCTTTCCTCATGATGACTCTATGAAATAATGAATGCATCAGTATCCCTGTTTTAGAGTAAGAAAGTGATCTAGTGACTTGAGTGCTGGACTGAAGTTTAAAAAGTCTGGTGTCTCTGATATCTACTAATTGTATGCCTCTAAACAAGCTGCTTAATCCTTCTGAGACTCGGTTTCCTTACCTGTAAAATGAAGATAATAATAGCACCTACGGTATCCTTTGATTAATAGAAATCACTAAACAAATTATAGTACATGAATGTAATCGAATATTACTTCCTCATAAAAAATGATTAATAAGTAGACTTCAGAACAGAGAAGGAAACATGCACATCACCTATGGGTCTTCTCACTCTTTAATATTTATTTTTAATGTTAAAAATATTTTATAGAAACAATTTTGCATTTTCCAAAAAAAAAGAAAGAAAAGAAAAGAAAAACTGAGTGAGAAAACTGATTATTGATCATGCGTTTGAAGGGTCTAACTTTCCATAACACAGTCACCACTGCTCACCTATAACCAACATACCCTAAGGACTGGACCTAAAATTTTACTAGTATGAAAAATTCTACGACTGTATGTCAGATCCTATTAATTATAATTCTCTCATTTGTTCATCACAACAGTCCTAGGAATCAGATGCTATTCTGCATTTTATAGTTGAGAAAACTGAGGTAGATAGAGGTTGTTGCCAAGAGTCACACTGCTAGTAAGCCTCTCAGGCTAGATTTAAATTCAAACTTTCTTGACTCCAGGCTCAATAGTCTATTCACTATTCCGCGTAGTTTTACAGCAAGATTGTAGACTGATGCAGAGTGAAGTAAACAGGATGAGGAAAATAATAGACATAATGGCTACAATGATGTAAACAAAATGAACAATAAAATGGAACTAAACGCTGTGCAATTATAACAACCAAGATAGACTTCCAGATAAGAGTTCAGAGATGCCCTTCCATCCTTTCTTTGCAAAAATGGCGAGTGGTGAGCATAGACTGTTGCATAGACTGTCAGGCAGGGTTGATGTGTTGATTGATCTTACTAAACTATTTTCTCTGCCTTTCCAAATCATTGTTACAAGGGAGGACACACTGGGGAGGGGAGGGGAGATGGGAGGTCTATATTGTATTCAGAAATGAAGGAGAAAAAAGAACAAAAGACACCAATGGAAGCAAGCACCTCCCTCACAGGGTGGTTGTGAGGATCAAAGGGGATAATCTATATAAAGTGCTGCACAGACCTTAAAATGCTATATAAAGATGAGCTATGGTTACTCACTCAGATGTGGAGATGGTCAGTGATTTGCCCTGTGGTCACATAGCTTGAGAGTGTCAAACAGAACTGTGATTCACTTCTGGGTCCTCTGATTCCTGTTCAAACATTCTGTCCGCTGCACTATCCCTAACCCTGCAGTTCATGAATCTTGATTGTTTGTAATTTTCTAACCATTGAATCATAGACTTATGAAGAGCCCTTGAAAGTCATTAAGTTCAATCACTTCATTTTACAGAAGAAAAAGCTAAGGCCAAATGTGTGTCAAATGTAAAGAACTTAGCACAGTGCCTGGTACATAGTAAGCACTTAAATGCTTGTTTCCTCCCATTTTTTCTTATTCTATCACTTACTGTGTGACTTTAATCATCTGATTTAACTTCTGTCTGTCTCAGTTTTCCCAACTGAAAAAATGGTTATCATAACAGAGCTTACCTTGGGTTGTTGTGAGGATTAAAGATATTTGTAAAGTTCTTAGCACAGTGCTTGGATCATAGTAGGCATTTAAGAAATGCTCTTTCCTTTTCTCACTTGTTCTGTCACTTGCTATGTGGTCCTGATTAACTTCTTTCTGCCTTACTTTCCACAACGTAAAAATGAGGATCATAATAGGACCTACCTCCCAGGGTAATATCTTTAATGTGCTTAGCCTGGAACATAGTAGGCATTTAATAAATGCTTGTCCCATTCCCCTCCCCCATTTTGTCCATAATAATAGAATATGTAGCTGGAAAACTCAGATCTTTCTAGCTCCAAGTCCAGTCCTTGATCAATATACAACATTTATCTTCAATCACCATTAAATGAAACATTTTTGAGGGATGGAGTCACAATAACTCATGAAACCTGTCTATTGAGAAAGGTTACAACCTACAACTGTGGAAAATATATCTACAGCAATGAAATTCACAGATCCTTGAAGTATTAAATTGAGTATTATAATTAAAACAGGTTGTTTTTTTAAAGGTATTATCTTACAGAAGTAAAGCTTCTCTTCATATAATCTCCCAGAAGCCCTTGCAGGAGGATATTATATTTGGTTTTAATAAGTCTACTACTTCTTTTTATTTCAAAAAAGATGCCAGTTCTATATATAATTCCAACTCCAGTCTCTCTCCTGAGCTTCAAGCAGGTACCACCAACTACCTCAGGAACATAATACAACTGAATGTCCCTTAGATATCTCAAACACAACATGCTCAAAACAGAGCTCACTATCTTTTCCTCAAAATCTTCCCTCTTCTCAAATAAGGAAGAGCTGAACCAGTTGTGGTATGTGAAGGTAATAGAACATTATTGTGTTCAGTCAGATTTCAAAAAAAATATGGAAAGACATCAATTGATACAAAATGAAATAAACAGAACCAGCAGAATATGGACCACAGTAACAGCAACATTGTATATTGATCTACTATGATAGACTTAGCTCTTCTCAGCAATACAATGATCCAAGACAATTCAAAAAGATTCATGATGGAAAATGTTATCCACTTTTAGAGAAAGAACTGTGGAATCTGAATGCAGATTAAAGCTTACTGTTTTCACTTTCTTAATTTTTTCATATTTTTTTCCTTTTGTTCTGTTTCTTCTTTTACAGCATGACCAATATGGAATTATGTTTACAGGATTACATACATATGTATATGTCCTATATCAAATTGCTTACTGTCTTAGAGAAGAGAGAGGGGAAGGAGGGAGAGGAGAAGAAAATTTGGAACTAGGAATTTTATTTTAAAAAATCAATGTTGGGGCAGCGAGATGGTGTAATGGATAGAGCACTGGCCCTGGAGTTACCCTAAATTCAAATCTGATTTCAGACACTTAACACTTACTATGGGACCCTGGGCAAATCACTTAACCCCAAATCCCTCTTAATGTTGAGAGCACCAGTATATTTCTAGTCACCCACATTCATAACTTTTGTGTCATCCTGGACTCTTCACTCTAACTTTCTCTACTTATTCAATCGGTTGCCAAATCTCATATGTACAGTAATCCTTTCTATATCATAACTTTCCCTATTCCAGTTTCAATATATTGCAGGTTAGCATAAGAAATTAAATGGAGATTTGAGGAGAGTTTTGTAGAAGTCACAGATGGCATGAGAAGGCCAGCAGATGACACAGAAAAGGTTCAGAAACTCAAAAATGCATAAGATATATGTAGAGTACTGTAAACATTGCATAAAAGAAAATGTTCAGACTCCTTCTCTGGTATGAAAGGAGGGCCAAAGATTTTTACATAGATTTTCCAGATCATAGAGGCACGTGCCCCTAACCCCCACAACATGGACAGACTAACTGTCTCTTTACCACATCACTTGTAGCCAAGCTCTCCTCTCCACTCATGCATTGACAACCTTAGTTCAGGCCCTCATAGCCTCTCACTTGTGCTATTTAATCCTTTTAGTTCTCTAGGTCATGTCCAGTTCTTGGAGACTTCATTTGGAGTTTTCTTGGCATATTTGCTGAAGTGGTTTGCCATTTCCTTCTCTAGGTCATTTGACAGCTGAGGAAGCTGAGGCAAACAGGGTTACTTAACCTGAGTGTCTGAGGTCGCATCTGAAATCTAGTCTTCCTTACTCTATCCACTGCACCCTCTAATTGCCCTCTATTATGTAGATAGATAGATAGACAGACAGATAGGCAGACAGACATAAATAGCTAGACAGACAGACAGACAAATAGGCAGACAGACAGACGGATAGCTAGTTAGACAGAGACAGATAGCTAGATAGAGAGATAGGCAGATAGATAGGCAGACAGACAGACAGACAGATAGCTAACTAGACAGAGACAGATAGCTAAACAGACAGATAGCTAGCTAGCTATCTAGTTGCTGAGAGCTTGTTATCTTCCATATTAAAATTAAGGACAGGGACTGTTTTTGTTCTTTGTGAGAGAGGCGGGTATTTCCAGTGTTTGGCAGAGGACCTGGTATGGAGGAAGGACTAATAAAGATTTGTTGACTGATTGTCTTTGCAAATCAGAAAAAGTATGCACCATCTGTCAGTGATAAGAAGATTACTAAAGGTGAAGTATTTCCTGCTACCCTGGAAGTTAAGGGTGCTGAAGCTAAGGCTTGCTAGTTCCGCGTTAGTTATACTCTGAGATCTGTCAGTCCTTCTGGAGTCAGAAATATTCCCTCACTGCAAGTATTGGTAAATGGAGGCCCCTTCAGGGGCCTGTCCTCCAAAGAAAAAGAATTGTTTAATTCTGAAGGAAGGACCCACCCTTCCTGCCAAGAATGTGAGCCTGTCTTTGGGGTAAATTGGATTTATTTTAAGACCAAAGAGATTCTGTCAACTAAAATTCACAGTGGAAGTAGGAAGCCGGGCTGGTTTGTTTTTTTGTTTGGTTTGGGGTTTTTTTTTTGGGGGGGGGGTGTTTTTTTGTTTTTTGGTTTTTTTGCATGGAAAGGTATTCTACTCTCCACAAAAATGATTTTAAAAACAGTCTTCCTGGCATCAAGGACTTTAATCCCTGACTGTTATGGAAAGTAAACAATCTACATGAAGGCTGGTCTAGTCAGAGTCTTTTTTTCTGTCAAGTTCAGGCAGTATTATGAGTGGGCAAAATTCTATAGCCTATGGTTTTAAAATATTGTTCTTTCACAAGTATTTAAGAAAGTGCGCCTTTCCTACTTCCATCAAGCGCTACTTCCTTTTGGGATAATGAACACAATATTGGGTGGCAGGGAAGGGGTGGAGGGCAGAGAGAGAGAATGCACCACAGCCTGAAGCAGTTTAATAAGTGGGGCAGATCCAGATGTGAAAATGGTCTGTGGCTTGGCTAGACACTTCACTCACATTTTGGAGCAGACGCTGCATGACGTGGAATAGGAATTTAGATTTCCTCTCAGAAATTCTTTTTCTTTCTTTTTTTTTTTTTCCAATTTGGGAGCTGTTTCTTCTTGAAAGGAATCTTCCATAGTCCTTTCTTGAACTTCAGAAAAAGGAACATTTCTATAAGGCTTACAAATATATGCCTCTATAGAGAAGTGGATATAGATATGTCCATATGTGTGGATGGGTATTATATCCAGGTTTGTGATTTTATATGTGTAGAGAGCTCCCAGCTGCCTCTGCCAATGAACCATCCTGTGCAATTTATAGTCCTAGAAAGTTGACTAAAAAAAAAAATTCTGATGAGAAAAATATGTGTGTGTGTAAGAGAGAGAGAGACAGAGACAGAGACAGAGACAGAGACAGAGACAGATAGAAACACAGAAAGACAAGGGAGGGATAGAGGGAAGGAGAAGGGAAGAAAGAGAAGGAAGAGAAGAGTCAGAAAAAGCAGCAGCAGGAGGAGGAGGAGGAGAAGGAGAAGGAGAAAGAAGAGAAGGAGGAGGAAGAAGAGAAGAAGGAGAAGAAGGAGGAGGAGGAGGAAGAGGAGGGGAGAAGAAGAAAGAGAAGAAGGAGAGGAGAAGAAGGAAAAGGAAAAGAAGAAGATAAAGAAGGAAAAGAGGAAAGAAGAGGAGGAAGAGAAAGAGAGAAGGAGGAAGAGAAGAAGAGAGGGGAGAGACAGAGAGAGAGAGAAAGAGAGAGAGACAGAGAGAAAAGTCTGACTGAAGGGGTCACAGAAAACTCCAGTGGGAAGAGACAAGTAACTGTTCAAAAGATGGAGGGTGGAACATAAGCAATGGGAGAAAGGCCTTTAGGGAACACAGAAGAATCAGTGTCCAGATGAAGGCAGTCCCAGAAGAAGCAGAGTACCACTGATTACCCTAATAAAAGACAACCAAACACAGAAATCTGTTAGATACTGAAATCTCTCAGCACTCTGAGCATAAACCACAGAAAACAAGGTGGAAATTAGTAGTAAAAATCCAGGAAATTGAGAACAGCACCAAACAAGGCCTGTCCACCCCTATCCATATGTACAGAATGGGTCAGACCCTGACCCTGGCACTAAATCTCAAAGCAAGAACTGAGTCTAGACATATGAGTAAATAGGATAAGATACCTAACACCATGGAGAAATATTGGGCAGGAATCATCCAAAAGAAAAACTGTGTTTATTACTAAGTATACGCACATGCATATGTAATTTCTGCATATTATCTATCTATACCTATCTGTCTATAATATAGTGTATGTTGAGGTGGCTAAGTGGTTCAGTGGACAGCTAAGCCTAGAAATAGGAAGACCTGAGTTGAAATCTAGCTTCAGACACCTGCTAACTATATGACCCAGAGCAAGTCACTTAATTTCTGTTTGCCTTAATCCATTGAAAAAAGAAATGGCACAACACCAGTATCTTTGCCAAGAAAACTCAATGGACAGTATTACCCATGGGGTCACAAAGAGTCAGACACAACTAAATGACTAAATAATAAGTAGTGTGTGTGTATGTGGGTGGGTGTGCATACACACACTATGTTTTTTTTGTTTAGGCATTCAGTATGTATGTGTGTGTATGTATAGATCATATGTATTCATTGCATATAACATACATATAGTATGCAATATATTATCCTCATCAAAGAATCAGAAATAAAGAGATAGATAGAAAGAAAGCAAGATAGATGCATGGGTGGATGGATGGATAAATAGGTAGATAGGTGAATAGATATATAGATAGATGAATGGATGGATGGATGGATGGGTGGATGGATGGATTGATGGGTAGATAGATAGATGGATTTCTGATTTTGGGGGGGGGTATATATAGTCTATGTATAGAATAGGCTCCAGGTAAAGGTTTAATCAGACTCTGTCCATGAGCTTACACAAGACAGGAGAATGTCTTCCCAGTCAAGACCCAAATTCTATATCAGACACACCTTTGCCTGAACTCTCTCAGCCAACAATTCCAGAAGAAAACAGGATCCCAAGTTTAAAGCCAAAAAGAACTTTAGGAACCAACTAGTCAGACCATGTGCCTCTCTCCACCCCATTTTACAGATGAGGAAATGAGGTCCAGGGAAGTGGTAGGATTTATCTATGGTTACCCAAGTAGTAAATATGAGTCAAAATGCAGTTCCCTCATGCTTTCTCCTATATCATTTCAACTCTCAGAAAGGAAATAGCACTCTTGACCAGTTTCAAATTTAGGATTTTTCGCCTATTAGATGAATATGACAATCAATCCACTACTGAAATCAGCTATGGAGGAAGACTTCCACAAAGGGGACTCTAAGGACTCTGGAGAATCTATCCCACAAAGTTGAGGGAGGACTGAAACCCATCAAAGGGTTAGGAAACCCATCCAAAATTCTTTTATTTCTCAAAGACACAAACGATTAGGGGTCCTAGGCTGACATCTCCTATTACATGGAGAATAGATCTCCACCCATTACAATTTGTTCTACTCTGTAATTGCTGGATAGTTATGTGGATGGTGTGGTGTATTTGTCCACATGTCTCATATCCAGTATGGTAAAAAAAAAAAAAGGCCCTGCATTTGAATTTAAGTTTGGACTTAAAGTCCAAAGTCCTAAGTTTGACCTCTGACCTCTATGGTCAGAGGACCTAAATATGAATTCTGTATAACCTTATCAAATTATTTTATTTGTTGGGGTCTCAGGTTCTCCACCTAAGAGGAGAAATTTGGACTAGATAACCTCTATCTCCCAGCTCCTGTGCCTTAATAGATTGCATGCTTTTTTTTTTTTTTTTGGCTGAGGCAATTGGGGTTAAGTGACTTGCCCAGGGTCACACAGCTAGGGAATGTTAAGTGTCTGAGGCCAGATTTGAACTCAGATCCTTCTGATTTCAGGGCTGGTGCTCTATCCACTGCACCATCCAGCTGCCCCAGATTGCACGCTTCTTGAAGGCAGGAACCATGTGTGTCTTTAATTATTACAAAATCATAGAACTTTAGAGTTGGACAAGACTGCAGTAGCTATCAAATCCAATCAATGTCCCCAAATAATTCTCCACTGTTGATGAGATCACCCAGCCTTTGCTTAAAATGAGGAGTATATTGAGTCTATACAGTGACATATTTGGTGTCAGAAAGACATGGATTTAATTCTCTCCCTTTAGACTCTGAGGTATCCCAGCAAGTCACTTAGCCTTTCCAAGCTGTTTCATCATCTGAAAAGTAAGGGGATTAGACCTCTAAGGTCCTTTCTAGTTTTAAACCTATGACCAACAGTGATGGGGAACCTACTATTTCCTACCATCTGGCTAGTCATATTTTGTAACAACCCTCCCCTGCCTCTTTCCACCTTCTTCCCATTTAGTGCTTTTCAATAAATAGCTTGATGAAAAAAGCAGATTAGATTAATCATCATAGTTAATCATGCTCCGATTTGGTGTGGAAGTTGGTGAACATCAAAGAGTCACTGGGTAGAACATAGGCATCTACATGAAGTCAGCTTACTGTATTTGGTCCAGCATGGTGTTGGTACCAAACTAAAGCCTGTGGAGAGACCCCTGATTTGTATTTTCTTGTCTTGCTCGAGACTACCAACCCTAGTTCCTGGGTCTATATTGATTATGTTCATACACTGAACCCTGACAGTGGCTACCATCCAATACAAATCCCACCACCTACTTGTCCCACACAATTATCTAGGTCCAATATTTTTCCAGGCTTGCCTCTACCCTGCCTGCTCCCCTTCCTGAACTGTGCAGTCTAAGCAAAAAAAAAGTCAATATATGAACAGAATGAAATCCTTAGGCATTGATGTGTCTATGTGTCTTCTGGGTCCATTTACCAATTTTACACCTATATAAGTATACCCACATACCCAATTAGCATCTATTAATTATCTATTATGTTCCAAACACTGTACTAAGTAGTGGGGCTATCAAGAAAGACAAAAGACAACCTCTACTCTCAAGAAGCTTTTTAAGTGGAGACAATATGCAAACATCATACAAACAAGACATATAGAGGAAAAGAAGAGACATATGAAATAAATTAGAGAAGGTCAGCAAAAAGAAGGCCCAGGCAATAAGGGGAATCAGGAAAGACTCACTTCCCCAGGTCTCAGTCATACTGGTAGACTGGGGTCCCAAAGGGCTGACTACTTTTTCTCTTAGGGAGCTAAATAATACAATGATAGATTATTTGTCCTGGAGTCAGGAGAATCTGGGTTCAAATTTAAGCCCAGACACTTCCTACTTATGTCAATCTAGGCAAGTCACTTAACCTCTGACTCAGTTTCCTCAACTGTAAAATGGAGTTAAAAATAGTATCTACCTCACAGATTTTGTTGTTAAGGTTTAGAGGTGATAAAATATTCTATTGAAATGATTAATAAAAACTGATTCCCCTCAGAGCCAAAGTGGTGGCATACTGGCTGGAGGAGGTCCAAGATTGGAACACAGCAGGAGCACTAGCAGTGGGCCTTGGATGCAGCTATGAGAGTGCCAACAGGTTAGGGAGCTCTCAGTCCAGAGATTTAAGGGGGTCTGACAACTGGTCACAAAGAGATTACAAGGGATTCTGCTGGAAATGAATGCATCTGGTGCTGATTGACAACCCTATTGTCCATAAGCAGTTCTGGGTCTCAGTTTTATAGTGGAAAGGAATGTCTGTATTCAGTCACAGAGCAGAGATCCTAGTCACAGTTCCAGGGTCAAGAGAAGCACTATCACTTGTGGCTGCAGGAGAGCAGAGGCTTTTCCTGGGTAAAGACCAGAGCACAGACCAGGAGAGCAGTGACCACATCTCTCCCAGGATAACACTACCTTGGAAGCACTGAAAGCTCATACACCCTCAGAGCTAGCTCTGAAAATTGTAGCATGAAAAAACCTGAAGCTTGGGATAGTGCCTCTCCACCTCAGCAGAGCCCAACTTTAATGTAAAGTTCAAAGTTAAGAAATAGCCTGGGAACATGAGCAAGCAACAAAAAAAGAACTTCTTCATAAAAAGTGTACTACAAAGGCCAGAAAAACCATGAGAAACAGAAGACAACAATGTGAAAACATCTATAAGCAAGTCCTCAAAGAATAATGTTAATTGGACATAAGCCCAACAAGAATTCCTGGAAGAATTAAAGGAAAAGATGAATGGTAGAGAGAAAAGAAATGAGAGTGATGCAAGGAAATTATGAAAAGAAAATGAACAGCATGGCTAAAAAAATGCAAGAAATACTGAAGAAAACAAAACCTTAAAAAAACAGAATTGGGTTTAATGGTAGAGGCACAAAAATTCACTGAAGAGAACTCCTTTAAAAAAATAAATAAGCCAAATGATAAAAGAGGTGCAAATGCTCACTGAAGAAAAAAAATTCCTTAAAAATTAAGAGTGGACAAGTAGAAGCTAGCAACTCTATGAGACTCAAAAAACAATAAAACAGTCAAAAGAATGAAAAAATAGAAGAAAATATGAAATATTTCATTGAATTAACAAAATTAGATAGAAAATAAAATCAGTAGAGGGAATTTTAAAATTATTGAACTTTCTGAAAGTGATAAGCAAAAAAAAAAAAAAAAAAAAAGCCTAGGCATCATGTTTCAAGAAATTGTCAAAGGAAAGTGCCCCAATATCCTAGAATTGGTAAGTAAAACAGAAATTGAAAGAATTCACTAATCACCTCCTGAAAGAGATTATCAATGATCCAAGACAATTCCAAAGGACTCATGATGAAAAAATGTTATCAACCTTCAGGGAAAGAACTAATGAACTTTGAGTGTAAACTAAAGTATAATTTTCTCACTTTGTTTATTTTTTGCTTTTTTAATTAATATGGAAATATGTTTTGCACAATTTCATACATATAATTGATATCATATTGTTTGCCTCCTCAGTAGGCAGAGGAGAGGTGAAAAGAAGGAAAAAAATAAAGAACTCAAAATTTAAAAGAATCTTTTCTTTTCTTTTCATATTAAAACAAAAAATAAACCGTTAAAAAATAAACATTTTCTTCAAGAGTCAAGGAGTAGTGCTAAAGATTTTCTAATATACAAGCCCCTGTAAAATTAGGTACATAATAAAGCATGCCCCATAACCTGTCAATTAGCCAGCTAGAATTAGTTTTAATAAATAGATAATATAGTAAGAATAATTGGTACAAAATTCCCTTAAAATAGTGACAGGCTTTTTCCATACATAATGTCCTCTTAGGGATAGTGGGCTCAAACTTAGAAAGCACACGTGGTCAAAGAGCAACTTATAGATCCTGACTATCAGAAGTCTTTTCTTCTTTGCAGGATTCTTTGCCATCTGGTGGCCATGTAGTCTTCTCATCCTCAATGTGTCTAGCTTTTCCTTGACACATCTCTCAACTCCCAACACAGATGCTGTCATTAGACATTGGTACTATGGTGGTATATGGGGGGAGGGGAGATATGTGTGTTGTATGTGTGCTAATAAATGTTTAACAATCAGCTGTACCAAAAAATACTCATAATATATTTTTCAGTTTAGTCTGTATTTTCTCCAATGCTTTCTTAGTCTAGACCCCAGCTTCTTAAACTGTGGATATAGACCAGTATTTAAACTTTTTCCACTCATGACCCCTTTTCACTTAAGAGACTTTTACATGACCCAGGAATATAGGTATATGAAATTTAAGTATACAAATCAAACATTTATTGATAATAAATTCCAATTTCACAACCCCAAAATTCATTTATAAGATTCCACATGGGGTTTCAATCCACACTCTAAGAAAATGGGGTCTAGACAATTGACAAAATAATAAATCAGGGCATAATTTGTAGTTTAACAACTTCAGAGTTGCAAATCCATTAAAAATTTAACAATAAACTCTCCAGAGCAAGTCAGATTTGGCTTCAGCATACTTCCATTTCAAATTGATTAAGGACTTTTGCTTTCCTGGCTTTTTAATTGATTTAGTCAATAGAAAACTCTGTGACCTTTTCACGTAAAATAATTGGAATGAGTTAACCCTCTTTTGCTTACAAATAATTTCTGGAATGGTAGATTGGAGTCAGTTTGGGAGCAGAGGAGTTTTTGTCTTAGAAGGAATAGGAAGTTACTGGAATTTATAAGTAAAGGACCAATATGGTTACACCTTTACTTTAGGAAAATCACTTTGGAGAATGAAATGGAGAGGAGAGACCTCAGGCAAGGGGACTCAATGGCAAGCAATTATAAGAGTTTAAGTAACTAGCAGGCTTTGGGAACCCAGAGTCAGCTCCACACCTTAAAGAAGCATCAGAGAGAAAATTTTTGTGGAAGATCTTCCTACGATGTTAGTCAAAAACATTTCAACCACTTATCTCCTTTTTTTTTTCCTTTTTAATCTCCAGATTTCAAAACCACAACATGAAAAACAAAATCTGCAAACCCAAGTTTTTCTTCCCTGCCTTTGTCCTTAACTTTATCTACTTCCTCTTTTCTCTTTCTACTTCCTCCTATTAAGGGTTATCTTCTCTCTTTCTATAATTGTCATGCTTGCTGTAAAAAAATTTTTTTAACAGAAGTAATCTTGCTTCTATAGAGTCATTTTTTTTTCAGATAAGTTACTAAAGCAGTCACTATGCAGTTATCCCAAGTGCTTAATTTCCAGCATAATATCTCATAACAAGACAAGTTTTGGCCTCCTTTTGAAAATATAGTTCACATATATATTTTCCTTCTAGTTCAAAGACAAGTAACTATGCTGGGATGGGGGGGAAACAGGGCTGGGTTGTGGAGGGAAACATCTGGGACAAAGCCCGAGTTGCCCCACCCTAGTTTCTGATACATCTTGTCCCATAGATGACACATGATGCTATTTCTAGATTATGTATTACTGTGCCCCAGTTTTTCATACAGGAAACATTTTAAAGTACAAGACACCCATACTTGGGATCACAATACCTAGTATTGTAAGAGAAAATGATATTGGAGAAGAGAAGGAAGGAAAAGTTTTTTAAGTGCCCACTATGTGACAATTACTATGCTAAATTCTTAATAAATATTGTATCATCTGAACCTTTACAATAAAATTAGTGAGATGTGTGCTATTTTTACCCCATTTTACAGTTGAGAAAATTGAGGCAGACAAGTTAAGTGGCTTACCCAGGATCACACTGCTAGTAAGTTTCTGAGGCCAGCTTTAAAGTCTTCCTGACTTAGTGGAGGGGCTGTGGATTGGGCCTTGGACTTCTAGCCCTCTGATCTTCAGGAAAAGTCAGATCTAGACTTCTTGGGAGCCCTGCTCCTTCCTCCGAATCCCTAGAAACCCTTCAAAATCATCAACGCCAAATTTCTCATTTTGCAACTCAGAAAACTAAGACCCAAAGAGGCAAAATTGCTTTCTCAGAGTCATACAAAGAGGGATAAGGAAGAGGTAGGTCACCACTGTGATTTCCTGCTAGCTGTGCCAAGGTTATTCTCCACTCTACCATGTTTCCTTTCTTTATGAATCCGTAGCTTTGTTTGCAGCAATAAGGCACAGTTGATAAGAGAGTCAGACTCAGATTCAAGAAATGCTGGTTTTGATAGAGCCTAGCTTTGGGATCATGACCCTCTCATTGCCCTATGCACTTCTCTACATCTGGACTATAAAGTACAGATGAATTTCTAGATTGCCATATTGTTATACTTCATGGATGTTAAAATCACATTTGTCCACCACCCTTTTCCCCACCAAAGAATGAACTCCCCCCCCCAAATGCTTATGTAATGCATTTATGGGATCTTTATCTAGCAGCATCTGTAGAATCAATCCTATGTCCAACTCTCATTTTATATATGAGGAATTTCCCATGATAGTCAGTAGCAAGTTTCATTCTAATAAATTTTTATTGAGCATATACTCTAAGTACCTTTTGGGAAAACAAATAAGGGAAGGCTTTTTAAAAAAGGAATTTGTCTTATATTGTACTGTCTCTGGATTTGGAGTATTTAGAAAAAGCTTTTATGAACTGCTACCTAACCCATCACCCAAGATATCAGTCTCACACTTATCTTTGACATATCCCTATATTCTCTCCAATATCTAATTAGTACCCAAGTCCTATCACTTCAATCCACACTATCTCTCTCAGTAAATAACTACTGAATTGAATTGAATCCTACCCATCCTTTTTATTCTCGATATCATATGTATAATTCAGATACTGGAAGGACTAAGGGACACAGCCTTAAAACTGGCTAAAAGAGCACTGGGCTGGAAGTCAGGAGCCATGGGTTATGATACTAATACTGGGCCTTCGTTTCCTATTATACATTGTAAGATGAGTAAATCTAACATCCTTCCAACTTGAACGGTCTGTGAGTCTTTAAAATTTGGGCTCCAAAAGAATTGGAAAATGAGTAGATGGCCATCAATTGGGGAATAGCTGAATAAGTTTTTATATATGAAGGTAATGAATTATTATTGCTCTATAAAAAATGATGAACAAGCTAATTTTAGAAAGGCCTGGAAAGATTTACATGAACTGATGCTGAGTGGCACAAGCAGAACCAGGAATACCTTGTACATAGTAACAGCAAGATTGTGCAATAATCAATAAAAGACTTGGTTCTTCTCAGTGGTTCAGGATACAAGGCAACTTTGGATAGAAACTGCCTTCTGCATCTAGAAAGAGAACTATGGAGATTGAATGTAAATCAATACATGCTATGTCAACTTTTTTTCTGTTTTTTTCTTTCTCATGGTTTTCCCCTTTTGTTCTGATTTTTCTTTCCCAACATGATTCATAAAGAAATATGTATTTAAAAAATTAATACATGTATAACCAGAAAAAATAAAATAATTAATTGAAAAAAAAAGAAATTTGAGCTCCATTTGAATCCACATTAGATTAACCTCCATTTCAGTAATAGCTCAATGGAAGATCTTAAGCAAATCATTTCTTTCTTTGGGACCTCAATTTCATTCTCTCTAAAATGAAGGACACTGTCAAAATTATTCCCTAAATTTCATTCCCACTTTAACATGACCAAATTCTAACATAATAGGGAGTGAAGGATTGCCCTCCATTCCTTCCTCAGGCTCCTCTCTATCTATCTGTTTACTTTAAGGGTGACTCATCTCCTCCTCCCCCATTCTGCCACCAAAAATAGTCGGGTTTCTCAGATGCCAAATGTGAAGGAATAACTTAGCTATCAAGAATAAGTATTTAAGTCAAGTCAAAACAATAAGCATTTATTAAGCACCAACTACAGGGCAGGCACTAGAAATACAAATACAAGCAGAAAAAAAAACGTTTCCCCGACATGTGCAAGAATGTTTGTGGCAGCCCTTTTTGTAGTGGCTAGAAACTGGAAACTGAATGGATGCCCATCAATTGGAGAATGGCTGAATAAATTATGGTATATGAATGTTATGGAATATTATTGTTCTGTGAGAAACAACCAGCAGGATGATTGCAGAGAGACCTGGAGAGACTTGCATGGACTGATGCTGAGTGAAATGAGCAGAACCAGGAGATCATTATACACGGCAACAACAAGGCTATATGATGATCAATTCTGATGGACATGGCTCTCCTTAATAATGAAATGTTTCAAACCAGTTCCAATTGTTCACTGAAGAAAGCCATATACACCCAGAGAGAGGATGTGAAATGTGGACCACAACATAACATTTTCATGCTCTTTATTGATGTTTGCTTGCATTGTGTTTCCTTTCTCTGATTTTTTTTCTTGTAGATAGGATTTTTCTTGCACAACAATAAGTGTGGAAATATGTATACATATATTTGATTTGTCAAGTATTTTAACATAATTAACATGTAGTAGATATACTGCCATCTAGGGGAGGGCTGGGGAGTAGGGGGGAAAAATTGTAACAGAAAGCTTTGTAAGGGTTAATGTTGAAGAATTACCCATACATATGTTTTTCAATTAAAAAGTTTTAATAAAAAATAAAAAATGGCTCCTAATCTCAAAGAATTTACATTCTAATGGCAAAAAACAACATGCAAGGGACAGCTAAGTGGATGACTAGGTAGATAGAGCATCAGCCCTGGAGTCAAGAGGACTTGAGTTCAATTCAGGCCTTCGACACTTACTGTGTATCATTGGGCAAGTCACTTAACCCCAAGTGCCTTCAAAAAATAAAATAAAAAGTGGAAAAGTAGGGGGAAGTTTACATGAGGTACAAGGAGGAAAAAGTCTGCAGAATCAAGAATGGGGTCTCGTAGAGGAATAAAAACATGCCTAAGCTGGGCACTTTCTTTAAAATGGAGATTTCTAGGAGGACCAATCTAATCAAAAGAAGGCGTCACAGGGAACAAAGTATAATTCCAGAGTGAAGAGTACAGCAAGGGGGAACAGTGAATGTCTGGTGAGAAGGCTGCTCTGGCCTAGTGAAAGATGTCTAGAAAGTCACAAGTGAAGCCTGAAAAGAAATTAAGTTCATGAACAGAAAACTCTCAGCCAATCTGTTTGAGGACAAGGAAGAGAAAGAAAGCAATTTACTAGGGAGCCCCAAGTTTTCTGCCCTAAGCAATCAAGACCCCTAGGTCTGGCTCTTGCACAAGACACCATTGTCCTTCCATCCCAGCTAAGGGCACCTTTCACTTAACCTTGAATACCAAAATTCCTAGTAATAGATTTTCATTCAATCAACATTTGTTTAGTATGTCTTTTTTTTTTTTAACTATAACACAATTAATTCTCCATTTCAGTTTCTTCAACTTTAAAATGGAAAGCTTGGGCTGGATGACTTTTTCCCAATTTACAATCTATCATTCTATTATTGAAAGACCCTCATAGGACTGTGCATGTAGATTTGGGAGGTGTAAGCACAGAGTTCAATCTAAAGTGATAGTAGTATATGAACTATCACTTTAGATTGATCACATATAGATTGTATAGCCAAAGGAAAAAGGGTGTGGCCAGCAAGCCACTACCAGAAAAGGATGTTGATTATTCAATTATTCTTACTTGAAGCAAACTCAATCTTTGATGTCCTATGCTTCCTTCCCCTCTCTGTACTATTTTCCTGATTTTGCTTCCTGGAAGCCCCTTACTGCTCCAATTAGCTTAGAACCTTTATTCTCAGACCCTAAGATTCTGTCTAACTCCCTATTCCAGTTACTTAGAAGATCTCTAATTTAGCTGTCAGAATGATTTACCAATCCTTAGGTTGGATTTTGGTTGAAGTCATGCTTTTTTATCCCCCAATCTTGCTAATCATCTGGTAATACCCAGAACCCATCTTGGCTGTCTACAAAGACAAGTCAGAAAGCTGAAGTTGTAAGTTCTGAAAGGCATGACTGAGACAGAAGAGCAATTACCAGATTTAAAGAATGTCTATAGTTAAGTCACATGATGAGGAAAAGTAAATTGTTTTTCTCAATTATTAAGTAAAAGATGTTCCATTTTGCCTTTATAGTCTTCTATTCATAACTCAAATTCATCAAGTGTCTGATACCTTTATAAGTAGGTACACATTTTATATATACTTTCTAGTAATCATTTATTCTTTATATAATTTAGTAACTTATTGGGACACTTTTTAGCCAGACTTTTTTGGTCTTCTTAATGATACTACTACTAAATTTAGAGAAAAGTGTTTTCTCCCCTCTAGTTCTCTTCTCACTATAATAATAATAATAATAATGATGATGATGATTTAAATTTACATAGAATCAGATCTTAGAGATACTGTGGGAAAATAGGCACATTAATGCCTTGTTGGTAGAACTATGAATTGACCTCACTATTCTAGAAAGCAATTTAAAATTATTCTCAATATATCACTTTCCTATATACATACTCTTTGGTCTACTACTAAAGCTTATATCCAAAAGGTTCAAAGAAAGAAGAAAAGAACTTATATTTACTCCCCCCAAATTTGTAGCTGCTCTTTTTATAGTGATAAAGAACTGAAAGAAAAAAAGTGCCTATTTATTGGAGCTGAACAAATTGTCATATATAAATGTACAGAAATATTACTGTGTCATAAAAAATAATGAAAAAGATGATTAGAGAAACCTGGAAAGACTTATGTGACCCGATACAGAGTGGAGTGAGCAGAATCAGGGGAACAAAGTATATAATAAAAAACAACAATGTAAGGAAAAAATAACTTGAAAAGATTTACAAACTCTGATCAGTTTAATGACCAATACTATCTGATTCAAAGGGATCACTGGGGTCTCAAGACTCAGAATGAGACATTGAATTTTGGGCATGACTATAATGGAAATATATTTTGCTTAACTAAGCATATTTCTTGGAAGGATCCTTCTTTTTCTTTTCTCTCTCTCTCTCTCTCTCTCTCTCTCTCTCTCTTTTTTTTTGAAGTAGAGAGAGAATTCCAAGAAAAATGAAAAAAGAACAGAAGGGAGGGAAGAAGGAATCACAAATAAGTAGGGGAACTTTGAAGTACCATGTTGTATTTATAAGATAGTTAAAAGGAAGAGCAAACTACATAATAGAGACTTGTAATGTCATGTACAAACTCTTCCTCTTCTCTGCAATATACATGGAAATGTCCATTTTATTTGGTGCTTGTCAAATTCAAAATAAAAATTTCCTTTTAAATGGTAAAAAGAAAATATCATATAGAACTTTTATACATGGTTTGAAAAGCACTCTTTTCCCAGAGAAAAGTAGGTAGTTCAAGGATTATTATTTTTATTTAAAAGATTAGGAAATAGAACCCCAGCAAAATGTCTAAGCTGGAATTCAAACCTAAGGCTTCTTTATTCTTAAGTCCACTGCTTCTTAAAAGTATGTTAATGTAACCTGCAATGATTTTATATTTAAGGTTATTAAAAATTTATTTTCTAAGCAGATGTGTTCTACATGGTTATTTTTAGGTTATTCTGATGCATATCAGAATTTGTTTGCTTCCATGATATAAATGATAAAATGAACTAGAATCATATATTTAAGTACCACCAACATTTATAATCAAACATCCAAACTATAACATATAAGAAGCTATATACTATGAAGCTATTTAGTTAACTCAAAGGAAAATGTATAAATGTACACTGGAACAAGGCAATAACAGGGCCATCATATTGCACCTGGGTTCCCTTTGGCTTTTCATTTGTAAACTTTAACTTTTATTACTTTAAATATATATATATGTAAGGGCAGCTAGGTAGTACAGTGGATAGAGCACCAGACCTGAAGTCAGGAGGACCTGAGTTCAAATCTAGTCTCAGACACTTAACACTTCCTAGCTGTGTGACCCTGGGCAAATCATTTAGCCCCATAACCTATATATACACACACGCACGCACACACACACATACACACACACCAGGCCCAGTGAGGTTAAGGGTTTTACCCACAGTTTCTCAGCTTGGGTAAGGTCAGACACAAGTAGCAGAACTGGGACACCTTTTCATATATTTGATATTCTTCATATTTGTCGTTTTGATTGCATAGAGATATTTTATAATATTGCTACACAGGTAGGTCCCGATTAGCATCAATGAAAAAATCTCATTATTCAAAACTGACCTGCATATTTCCAGTGGGCTGGAAGTAATGTCCATATTTTATATCATTATAACTATGAATAGTATGAATTTGAATACTTGGTACTTACTGATTCTCACCAATTGGTACCTAACAAAATTTATTCAGCCACTCCCCGGTCATAAAACATACACACTATCTCTATTTTTTTTCCCATTACAAATAAGAATACTCTGTATGTTACTTATACAGAAAGCTCTTTTGTTCCTTTTAGTAATGTCATCAGGATGTAGTTCTACTAGTGGATCAAAAGATGAAATTGATTTTGTAATTCTTATTGTATAATGCCAGATTACTTCATGTCTGACCTTTGCTTTGTTTTTGACAAAGATGTTAGTCAATGCACATGTTCTTCTGACTCTCTTGATCTCATTTTGCATCATTTCATGTTTCTTTCTGTATTTCTTCATTTTTCCATTTTTGACTGTTACATGAATTTACTCTAATTTTTTTTCTGATATTCTCCACATTAGAGACATATATGTCTTTCTATTACAACTAAAGCACTGTAGAAAGAAAGAGCCAACAATGAGATTCAGAAAGACATACCAATCAGCTGGGTAGTGTGGTGGATATTGCACTGGCCCTACAGTCAGCAGGACCTGAGTTCAAAAGTGGCTTCAGATACTTATTAGTTGTATGACACTGAGCAACTCACTTAATTCTGATTGCCTAAAAAATAAAATAAAGAGAAAGACATGCCTTTGACATTTACTGTTTATGTGACTCTAGGTGAGTGACTTTTATTCTCAGTGCCTTTGACATCCCTCTTAAGACTTTTAAGTTGCAAATCAATTGCTGATTTGCATTGGAAGAAGTTTCTTCATTGGCCCTTCCCTATACAGATGGAATCATTCAAGGGTCTGTATTGGAAAAAAAAAAAAAAAAAAAAGGAAGATAATTTATATAGCTCTTTGCAGTTTATACAGTCCTTTACATAGATAATTTCATTTGTGCCTCACAACAATAATCAATAATTTATTAAGTTCCTTAAGAAGTGCAGGGGATCAAAGGCTGGCTCTGGAGTCAAGAAGACACTGTGTGTCCCTGTGAAAGTCATTTGATCTTGTTTGCCTCAATTTCCCCATCTGTAAAATGACTTGGAAAAGGAAATGGCAAACTAGTTTCTTTGCCAAGAAAAACCCAAATGATGTCATGAAGCATCAGACACACAACTATATAACTATACAACAACTATAAACTAGGCTCTTTGCTAATGACACCTATAAGAAACATTTTGTGCTTATGTTGTGGAGACATGAATTTTTTCTCCTCTTGTCCTGAATAATAGATGTGATGCCCTGGAAATAGCCACTAGTTTTTTCCTTCTTTCCTTGCTTAGGGAAATTTAGTATGTACCCTCATTCATGTGCATGACCTGGGTTAGCATCCATTAGGGAGTATGTAAATCAACCAATCAGAAGCATTTATTAAATGTGCCAGATACCATGTTAACTACTGTACTACATGTTAATACAAAAATAAAAATGAGATTGCCCCTGACCTTAAGGAGCTTGCATTGGGGGGAAGAAGGAAGAATCATCATAATAACTAAGCATTTAATTTAAATAGTGCCTTAAGTTTTGCAAAGTATTTTAAATACATTATCTCATTTGCTCCTAAACACAACCCTATGAAATAGGGGCTATTATTATCCCCCATTTTACTGGTAAGGAAACTATAGTTGAGAGAGGTTAAATGAACTTGCCTTAGATCACACACCTAGTAAATATCTGAGGCAGACTTTAAGCTAAAAACTTCCAATTGAACCAAGTCCAACATGTTATGTACTGTGCCACCTAGCAGCCCTTAAGAAAGAGGAAAATGACAATTAGAAAAGCAAATGGAAAGGGGGAAAGAATTCCTTTCCAAGCCACCAAGAGAGACTGTGATGTGTTAAGTAAACAATTGGTACCCTGCACAGCCATTGTGGAAGAGGGCAGAGGAGAGGAGAGACATTTTAACCCAACCTAGAGTGGCGAATGGAACTTTTTTTGTTCTAAGTTGAGTTGGTTTCCACAGCTGATTGAGGAGACCTTTTGGGTTTAGGACTATGCAGCTAGGTAATAAAGAGAAGAAACATTTAAATGACCCAGGGGTATTCTGATCCTGGGCATGACTGATGTGGAAAGTTTCTAAAAGCCTAAGGGCATTCTCCTTGCTGCTCTATGGTCTAGCTGCTTGAGAGCTGGCACCATCTCATGGGGAGGAGAACAAACAGCACAAATCAGTCGAGTAGAACCTGTTGGAATTGGAAGATTCTGGTGGCAAAGCAGTATGGCAAGTGGGCTAGAAACTGGCCCTGAGGAGAGATCAGGGAAGGAGTCCAAAAGCACTGGTCTTCAGTTGGAAGGATTGAATCCCAAGCTTTTTCCCTGGCTGAAACATGACCCAGATATAGTCATTTCTATTATGTGGAGGCTGTGGCCCAGAATCATAGACACAGGAGTCAGAAGAGACCTTCTTGGCTATCTAGTCACACAGTACATGAACAGGAATCTACTCTACAATATAGCCATTAAGTGATTTTCCAACTATCGTTTCAAAACCTTTAGGGAGGGGATCTCACTCCCTCCTAAAACAGATCTACCCACTTTTGACTGGTTCTAATTGTTAGAAAATTTTCCTTACATCAATCTGAAATTTGCTTTGGTTTGACTACCTTCCATTGCTCATAATTCTGCCTTCTGGAGCCAAACAAAGCAAATATAATTCTTAAAGACAGCTATCATATCCTCCCAAAGTTTTTTCTTCTCCAAGTTAAACATCCTTATTCCCTTTACTAGTCTCTTGGTGGCATAGATTCAAGGTCCTTTAACACCCTGATTGTCTTTTTACTGTATGCTTTTTCAATTGATTAATGCTCTTCCTAAATCATAGCACCTAGAATTCAATATAATATTCAGTCTCATGGTAAAATACAGAGGGACTCTCAGCTGGCTATTCCTGAACACTATGTTTCTTCTTATGTAGACTAAGAAAGTATCAGTTTTCTTGGTTGCCATATTACAATTATTGGTTCATTTTTTAGCTTGCAAGTTGAATACAAATGCCAGATGTTTTCTATATTCATTGCTGTCCAAACATATATCCCCATCTTGTATTTATCAAAATTTTTGAACCCTATTCTGCCATTATCTGCTCTGCTTGTTTTTCACTCCATTATCATCCTCATCATGTTCCACTAGGGATAAACTCATGACTAGGAAACTCATCACTATGGAGATTGCTTCAGTTTTGCTACTCAAACCTCATCAATATCTTTCGTTCCTTCTGTCTCTTTGATTGGAGAATTGAAAAGTAGAGGAAAAAAACTCCTCCCATATCCTCCCTTTATAGAGGGCTCAAAACACCAGTCATTTCTTTATTTATCACCAGCTGCTCTACTTAGTTTTGACTCTACCATCATCTTCCTTATGCCCCTCAGCACTATACCCTCTGATACTTCCTCCATCCCCTTTTCAGCTTCTTTTCACATATTTTCTTCACCCATTAGATTTGTGAGATCCTCAAGGACATAGACGGTCTTTCCTTTTTCTTTTTTGAGTCCTGGCAGATAAAAGGTGTTCAATAATCTTAATTATATCAGACATACTATCACATGAGTAAAACTATGTTTAACCCTATTAAATTTGACCTGATATTCATTAATTAACCCTTTAATACTATGCTTTAAAATTGACTGGGAATCAGTCAATCTCAATGGTGTTTTGTAGTATGCCTTCCTTTCTTTTTTTTCCCCCTGAGGCAATTAGGGTTAAGTGACTTGCCCAGGGTCACACAGTTGGGAAGTGTTAAGTGTCTGAGATCAAATTTGAACTCAGGTCCTCCTGACTTCAGGGTTGGTGCTCTATCCACTGAGCCACCTAGCTGCCAATCTTGTAATATGTCTTATGAGTATTTGTACTTTTAAGGGAAACTGACCTGATTATAGGGAAAGTGTCAGATATGGAAATTCCCTGATCCCAGTAAGTGGAAACAAATGAGTCAAGAGATTTATATATATATATATATATATATGTATATATATATATATACATATATATATATATATATAAATCCTCCAAAGCATACCTAGATCCTTTGTAGCAAGAGATTCTAATATAAGGATTAGGTCTATTTTGCAAATGAAGAAACTGAGGTTGTAAATGTTGAATCATCTTGGATTTAAGTCCAAGTTTTCTGAATCTAATCCAGTGTTCTCTTGCCAGAATATATTTCCTATATTAAGACTTGTTTTTTTCTTCCCATTTCCTCTCTTCTCAGAACTTAGGAAAGGCAAAAGACATCATGTCAGTGTAAAGAGTACAGCTGACCCTTCTCTAACTTGTCTAGTATTTCATTTTCCTTCCTTCTGCTTTCTTGGAAACAAATTCCATTCTGCATCTTCTTGCATTTCCTTCTGCTTTACTACTTCCTTCTCATTCTGAGGTTGTTTTGCCTTCATGTAGACACCATCAGCTGATGTTATTTATTCTATTTGACATCTGACAACTAGTTTCACTTAGTTTTTTACCCCCATTGAATTTCTGAGTTAAAAAAAAGAAAAGCCTGAGTTGATGGAATAGGTCATTTGTTTTGATGCCCATACAGATAAAACCTAACTAAATCTTTAGCTAAATCCTCTGAGGTTAGAGGATATTTGGCAGTGTGTACTTCACAGAGTGGGTAATTTAATCATAAAGCCATCTAGTTCAACTTCTTATGTGACAGGGGAGAAAACTCTGGCCCCAAGAGAGCAAGTGACCTGCCCAAGGTCATATATATGGTTAGTGAGGGAACAGTGACAAGAATATGTCTTCTGATTCCTAATGTTATAT
>JAJPUD010013098.1:0-45895 GCA_023553655.1 Myrmecobius fasciatus | reverse complement strand
GGATCCAACCATTCTGGAGAGCAATTTGGAGCTATGCTCAAAAAGTTGTCAAACTGTGCATACCCTTTGACCCAGCAGTGTTTCTACTGGGCCTATATCCCAAAGAGATCTTAGAGGAGGGAAAGGGACCCACCTGTGCAAGAATGTTTGTGGCAGCCCTTTTTGTAGTGGCTAGAAACTGGAACCTGAAGGGATGCCCATCAATTGGAGAGTGGCTGAATAAATTATGGTATATGAATGTTATGGAATATTATTGTTCTGTAAGAAACGACCAGCAGGACGATTTCAGAGAGGCCTGGAGAGACTTGCATGAACTGATGCTGAGTGAAACGAGCAGAACCAGGAGATCATCATGCACAGCAACAACAGTATTACATGATGATCAATTCTGATGGACATGGATCTCTGCAATAAAGAATTGTCTCAAACCAGTTCCAGTTGTTCACTGAAGAAAACCATATACATCCAGAAAGAGGGACATGAAATATGGACCACAACGTAACATTTTCATGATCTCTATTGACATTTGCTTGCATTGTGTTGCATTTCTCTGATTCTTTTTTTTTCTTGTAGATAGGATTTTTCTTGCATAACTTATCAAGCATTTCAACATTATTAACATGTAGTGGACTTCCTGCCATCTAGGGGAGGGGAGGGGACTGGGGGTAAAATTTGTATTGGAAAGCTTTGTAATGATCAAGGTTGGGGAACTACCCATACATATGTTATACAAATAAAAAGCTTAAAAAAAAGAAAAAAGAAAAAAGAAAAAAAAGAAAGAAAAAAAAAAAAAAAAAAGAATGATTTGTACCAATTATTGCTGTTATACCATCTAGTCTGGATATCTAAGTGATAACAACTGTCCAAAAATAAAAGGAAACACATTTGTGGGAATTTGTGAGCAATAGAACTAGATACCTTTCAAACTCATAATCCTAAAACCCTGAAGGAAGGTATCCAATAGGTCCTTGGAACTTGAGTTTGTAAATGAGATTATGGGTTAAGAATTGTTGTAACACTACATAGCATCAAAAGTACATAGTATCTCTAAGCAAGTAATTTTGTGGCAACTCAGAATCTGCAGGAAATGCAATAGTTATGCCCAAATGAGATTCATTTAAGGCTATTATTTAGAAACAACTGAGATTTCTACAAGTCTCTAAGCCTTCAACCTTTGTGTTTTTATAGAAAAAAGTCCTACCTCTGACTCATACTTTTATTTTTCATCAGTTTCCAAGGCAAGAGAAAGTAAGAAGCTGATGATGACATCTTTGTTATGAGTCTAGCTGGCAAGAAGGATGAGGAAGCAATAGGAAAGTATGGAAAAGAGGAGGATTTGGTGGGGGAAATGAGGTCAGTTTTGAGCACATTGTGTTTAAGATATCTTTGGACACCCAGTTTCAGATGTTCAATAAACAACTGGAAATTTAATACTGGAGATCAAGAGGGTTACGCCTAGATACAACTGAGAATCATCAGAATGAAACTGATCATTAAATCCATGAAAACTAATTTGAGTAAGGTAGTATACATGGAAAAGAGAAGCAGGCTTAAGATAAAGTCTTGGAGGACACACATGATTAGCAGGGCTGAATTGGATGAGGATCTAGAAAAGAACATCCAGAAACAACAGTTAAACAGTAGGAAAAGAAACAGGAGAGAGTAGAATCACAAAAATCTACAGAGAAAAAAATTGACTGTGAGTCATCAACAGTATCAAAGATTTTAGGGAAGTTAGAAAGGATGAGAATTGAGAAAAGATCATTAGATTTGATAACCAGGAGATTATTGGTCACTTTGGAGAGAACAGCTACAGTTGGATCCTAAGCTAGATTGCAGAATTTAGGTGCTAGTGAGAGGAAAGGAACTGGGATCACATATTAAGATGGCCTTCCCACTCATATATGTGGGAAGGAATTTGGTCATGAAAAGGAAAACTAACATAAGAATAGCTAGAGTGGATGAATTAATCAAGTGAGGATTTCTTCAAGATGGGGAGAATCTAGGAATACTTGGAAGTGACAGGAAGGAGCCAGAAGATGTATTGAAGATGGGGAAAAAAAAGGATGGAGATAGAGAGACAATCTATTGTTGAAGATAGAATGTAGAGATGTTAGCATTGTCAAAAAAGACTATTTCTTCATGTGTGATAAAGTTTAAGAAGGAAATAGGAAGATTTCAAAATGATGTGAAATGAGGAAGAGGGGAGAAGAGGTAGCTCTTTGTAAATGGCCTCAATTTTTTTCAGTGAAATGTGAGGGAAAGTTCTCAATTGATGGGAGAGAAAAGGCATGGGAAATTTGAGGAGAACATATGAAAACATTTGGAAAAGTGAGATAATCAGAGAGGTATTAAAATAATTATTTTGCTACAGTGGGGACTCACTTGAAATTGTTATATAAAATATATAAAATAAATAAATAAATAAATAAATAAATAAATAAAAATATAAAATAACAACTTATATAAATTTGTAGTCAACCCATTCAGTATAGTTTTACATTTTCCTCCAGCTCTATTCAGTAATAAATGAATAGGAGCAAAAATAGGAATGGTGGGAGTAATTCAAGGTTGGAGCTTGACAGCACATGGTCAACAACAAGAACAAGGGACATAGGAGTTGAGTGTGAAGGGTAGTGTAAAATCAAACTGGTTCACATGGAGGCCAAGACAAGAAAAGGAGGAGAATGTAAACAGTTTAGGAGTAAGCCTAATAAAGAATTGAGAGCTGCAGGAATTGAAGGTAACAGTGAGAATGAAGAGCAGGATGAGAGGTCATAAGACAGAAAGAAAAAGAAATGATAAAAGATTATTATCAAATGAAAGAATTTAAGAGTTCATAAACATATAAATGAAATACTTGTAGCTGTTGACAAGATCAACAATATTACCACCTCTGTGTGTATTTGAGGTTGAGTAGAGGAGTATATCACAGGAACTAAATAAATAAACTGAGGAACTGAGAAGTTAGGGTGTTTGAGGAACATATGTGTTCAAGTGTCCTAGTATGAGAGCAAGAGATAGGAGAACAGAAAGATCCAGGCCCTGAACATATTAAGGAAGGACAATCAAGTTTTTCATGTATGGAGCAGGTATTTCAGAGTGTACAGTGGAAGGAATAGGTAGATCTGGAATGGGACATTGAAGAAGTGTGTATAAGGAAGAAAACTCAGGTTGAAGAGTATGGAAGTAAAAGAATGGACAATGTAGAGGGTGGGGAATAGAATTTGTACAGAGAAAGCAAGGTGATCAGAATCACTTACATAGGGAGAATATAACGGTAATAAGAGTGTGCTAACCATCTTGGCATGAGCCCAGACAGATTGTGAATAGACAGAAGTTCATTGAGGGATGCAGGTGATTAAATTATTCAGGATCATCCTTCAGTGTCTTACCTTGTGGTAAATGGTGATCTTAAATCCTATGAGGCGCAGGCAGAAATACAGTTTGGGAGAGGCTAGAAAGCAGGCAAAATAAATTCAACATGTTACTTTTGAAACCTCCTTCAAAACTTCTTTTTGATCTCTTCTGTGAATAATAAAAACAACCACCACAACAACAGCAATAATAACAAATTCCAATGATTAAATTTTTTTTTTGGAAAACTTATTACTGCCCCTCACATCTCCAATTAAAAGGAGAGGAAAAAAATGTGAAGAAAATAAACATAATCAAGTCAAACAAATATACACACAAAAATATGCCTTCTTCATTTTGGACTTATTTTGTTTTTTCTCTTTCATTCTTGAAGAGGATCAATGACACCAAGAAGGTGATGTCTTGACTTGCAAGTGAATTGAATTTAAGTGGGGCAGAAATGTGCAAAGCCATTAGCCCCACTCTCTCCTCCAGAGGCATCAGAGTTCAGTGACAAGAGATAGATAAAGACGAGTTTAGATAGCCCCAGATGGGGGTGGGAGATGCAGTGGGAGACTTTGGCTCTCTTTCAGAAGATATATAGCATGCTTTATTCCTCTGTTCACAATACCATATTTTTTTAATAAATAAGGAAGTTGGTAAGGCCCCCTTCTTTTTCCATTTTTTTTCAAATGGCTATTGCAATTAAGTATTAATTTAATCCAATAAATAGAATAAAATTTTTAAAAATCCATCTAGGCCAAGTTTTTTTTTTTCCTTTTTCTTTAAGATCTCGTTTATGGTCATTATTAATTTGGACATTGTATATTTTTTGCAGCTTTCTCTTTCATTTAGATGGTCAGTTTTGCTGGCATATAATTGAATAAAACTGAATATTTTATTATCTTCTCAGTTATATTAATATTAGCAAATATTAATTTGCTATGAATCTACATTTTAATACTTTTTTATTTTCCTTAAAAACAAATTAATTAGTGACATCTATTTTTAAGTGACTAGTTTTATTTATCAATTTTTGTTTCTTTTTGATTTTCTTAATCTCTTGTCTGATTTTCAGGATTTCTATTTTGTTGCTCGATTTTTAAAAAAATGTTGGTTTTTCTAGATATTTTAATTTCATGCCCAATTTAATGATCTGCTATTTTTCTTTTCATTTGATAAAAGCATTAAAAGGAATTTTCCATTAAGGACTGTTTTGGCCATCCCAAAAATTTAGTGTTTATTTTTCCCATAGCTCTCTTTTTTTAGTGAAATTTTTTATTATTTCTATGATTTGTTCTTTAATGCATCCACTCTTTAGAGTTATTTATATAATTAATTTTAATTATTTGCTTAATCATCCTTTATTTAATATAATTTTATTATATTGTAGTGCATATATATTTAATGTTTCTCCTTTTTTGCATTTGTTTGTATAGTTTTCATACTATGCAAGAGTAGAAATACATTATACATTTGGGTTATATTGATATTATCAATTTTTGAGAAGTTGTCCTGCATAGAAAAAAAATAGATATAATCATTTCTATTCCCATTTAATCATTGCTAGTAGCATATCATATATAAATTTTCCAAAATTTTTTCAATTAATTTACTTTTTAAAATGTGTTAAATTCATATAGATCTGGAAAGGTGTAATAAAATTCTTTCCTATTACAGATGTCCTATTTCTCTGAAATTCATTCAACTTTTCTTTTAAGTTTTTAGATGTTATGCCACTCATTCCATATATTATTAATATTGATATCAATCAATCCAATATTATAGTGTCTTCCAGTAAGATGTAGTTTTCCTATTTATCTCTTTTAACTATGTTTGCTATTGCCTTGACTGAAATGATGATGATTGCTACTTCTGCCATTTTTAAAACTTCATCTGAAGTGTGATATATATTTCCCCAGATCTTTATTATAATTCCTAGCAAATTTTTATATTTCAAATATGTTTCCTGTAAACAACATATTGTTTGACAACATATTGTTGCATTTAACTTTTTCATCCATTCTACTCTATCCTGCCATTATATGGGTGAGTTTGTCCCATTAACACTCAAAGTTATGATTGTTAATTGAGTGTTTCCTTCCTTCCTCTTCTCTTATTTTTTCCTTCTCATTCCTTCCTGACATGTCTTTACAAAGAAATTAGTGGGAGAGAAGCATGCTCAGTAACAGTGTTCTAGGTTTGATACAATCTGTTTCCTTTGCTATCTCTCTTCTCTTTTTTTTCAACTAAAGCTGAAAGAATTACAGAGTCCTTTCCAATTTTCCACTTAAGCTGCTCCTTTATAATCTGCCTTCCATGATTAAAGTTTTTTTTTTGTTTGTTTGTTTGTTTTAGTTCTTTTGGCTTAGGAGTAATTTTTCTCTTAAATTCCCTCCATTTTATTCTCTCCTCTCCATTCTCTCCTTCCCTTATTATTTTCCCTATTTAGTGAAATACATTTTTGTACCTTTTTTGTAAATTGTTCCCTGGTTTGATTAATTTGAATGAAAGATTTTAAGTATTGCCCACTCCCCTACTCTTTCCTTTCTGTTTGTAGAATCTTCTACTAGCTTATCCTGATTATGAGATAATTTTGCTCACCCTTTCTATCTTTCCCCCCTACAAATTAATTTCATTCTCCCCTTTAATTTAAAAAAATGATCAGAACATCATCAACAACAACAGCAGCAATATTCCTAGGCTCTCAATTTTATTATGCTTATGACCCCTAAAGATGATAGGATTTTGAGGTTATATATGTATCATTGTACCATATTAGATTGTAAAGAGTTCATCTCTGTTTACTTCCTTATGAATTCACTCATATTTATTTTTTATGTTTCTTTTAAATCCTATGCTTGCTTTTTAAAAAAGTTTCCATGCAGTTTTGATCTTTTTATCAGTATTTCTTAGAAGTCTTTTCTTTCATTAAAAATCTATTATTTTACCTCTAGGATTTATGCTAAAATTTTCTGGGTAGGCTATTCTTGTTTATAAATCTATATCTTCTGCCTTCTGGAATATCACATTCTTCTTTCTCCTTTCTCCTTTATCTCCTATTATCTCTTATCACATGCGCCTTTATATTGTTGGCTGTTAACATTTATGTGATACTGACTATGATCCAAGGATCCTTAAATTATCTGTCCTTGATATTTTTTCAGGTAAGTTGTTTTTGATATGAGATAATATACAATTTCTTATATTTTAAAAATATTTTAATTGTATTGCTAGTTCTTATTTTATGGAGTCATTAACTTCTACTTAGTCCATTCTAATTTCAAGGAGTCTGTTACTTGCATAACATTTTGTAATTTTTTGTGTCAAGCTGTTAATTCTCTTTCACATTCCAAACTGTACAGCTCTCATTTCTTTTCTGATTTACTTCTAGTGCTTTCATATATTTTCCAATTATTTCCTGCAGTATCCTCATTTAATTTTCTAAAATTTTTTTTTGTTCTTAAAAAGTGTTCTCTTGCTTCATGTCTTCCATGAATTATGGTTGTTCTTAGGCCTACCTGTGTTTGTTTTTGAAGCCTTTTTAATATATATTTTGGAGTTCAAAATTAAAAGGATGGCAGGTTCTTCTTTTGTCTGGAAAACCTGTCCCAAATAATTCTGCTACAGGCTTCAGACTAAGGTTTGAGAGGAGCTAGATCTAAACTGCGGCTCTGTCCCCAAAATAGAAAACACAGTTACTACTTGTTGGTATACTTGATCTCTGTTCAGAACAAAGGTCAGAGCCTAAGATTGCATGTTGCTCTGGACCAACATCCCTGTGGATAGGTGGCCTTCTTACTTCACACTGGATCTATTACCAAGTAGTTCATAAGTGGTTGACAAAACTTCCAAATAGCACCTATTTCTACTACTAGCTCAACTTTAGTTCTCTATAGAATGGATGAGCGACCTCTTTTTGACCTGGTTGTTCCCTTACTCCCTCTATTTTGCAATGGCAAATGCTGTTCTTCAGTTTTCCTAAGACTTGTCTCTGATTCTTCCGTTCTTTCCTTCCCTATTTCTCCTCCACTTGCCACATTCCCCTACCTTTTCCATTATAAACCCTTGGTAAACCAGTTCAACACTGAATTTTCTTTTCTCTAATTTCTTGACTGGTTATCTTATTGTCAATTATACCCTGCCAAGGCTCAAATTACAAACATTCCAAATATCTGTTGCTTTCTTTCCTACCCATGTTCTAGAGAAAATTATGAAATCATGGTGTTTCACTACAAGTTATACAATATCAATTGAGTATTCACTATGAAAAGGAGATCCTGTTATACCTTCCTAATTAACTCATTTTCCCACTCACCAAACATCCATTCCAAACCTTTTCATTTCTCCTCAAACTTCCATTGGCTTCTCTTCCCCCTTCCTACTATCTCAGTTGAGAAGTTTGACTTACATGTCACTGAAAAAAATGAGGACATTTGCCAAGAACTTTTTCCCCTTTCTTTTCATATCACATCACTTGGAAGGCTTTGGCCACTATCTCTTTTTTACTTTTCACAAATGAAAAGATAGCCTTATTCTTTATTGAGGCAAATGCTTAACTCCAATTGTCTTAATCCCCCAAAACAAGCAAGCAAACAAACAAAACCAAAGTTACTAGTGATCTTTTAATGACCAAATCTCAATCTTCTCTCTTTTTAAACACTATACAATCTTTGATACTGTTGATTACCCTACCTTCCTTCATGACCTTTTTTTCTCTAGGTTTACATGGTCCTGATTTTTCCTGATTCTCCTTCTTGCCATGGTCAGTGTCTATTGATAGATATTAATTTGGGCCACATCCACTAAAAGTATATGTCTCCTAGGGCTCTGTCCTTTTCTCTTTTCTCTCTAAAAATTTCATTTGGTGATTACATCCATTTGCATGAATTTAATTCTCATGTCCACTTATCCAGACCTCATCTCTCTCCTAACCTCTAGACTCAGATTTCCAACTGCTTATTGGATATTTTAAACTAGATATCCCCTAGACATTTTAAACTCAACATGTTCAAACATGAACTCATTATCTTTCCCTTCAAAACCAACCTTCTTCCTAAGTTTTCTATTATTGTTGAGAGGACCATTATGATGCTAGGGGTCATCTTGAAATTCTCATTCTCTCTCACTCCCTGCCCCCAACATTCAAAGTATTGCCAAGATCTATCAACTTTTACCTTCATAGCATGTTTCATATAATTCCCAATATGTGTTGCCAAATCCTGTCAATTTTTACCTTCAATATCTTTCAGAGGGCCAACTAGGTGGTACAATGGATAAAGTGTGAGGCCTGTACTCAGGAAGATCTGAATTCAAATCAGACTTCAGATAGTTACTAACTGTGACCTGGGCAAATCACTTTTTGTTGTTTGCCTCAGATTCCTCATCTGTAAAATGAGCTGGAAAAGGAAATGGAACAAACTTTTCAGTATCTTTGCCAAGAAAATCCCAAATGAGGTCATGAAGCATGACACAATTATAATATTATTACAATATATATTACAAATATAATGATATTATTATATATAATACATAATTATAATAAAACAAGAAACAGCTAAAGAGCATCTCTCCTATATTCTCCCTTCTCTCTTGATACTGTCACCACTCTGGTACAAGCTTTCTTCTTCTCACACTTAGATTAAGATTCTGTGAGTTGGTCTTTCTACCTGAATTCTCTTCCCACTTCAGTCCATCTTCCACTCAGTAGTCAAGATAATCTTTTCAAAATGTGGATCAAATCACGTCTCTTCCCTTTTCAATACATTCCAGTTATTTCCTATCATTTCCAGATCAAATGTAAAATCTGCCATTTTGTCATCAAACAACTTCATATTCTTCAGTCCAATGACACTGAGCTTCCTGCTCTTCATCCACTATATGGGCATTTTTAATGATTTTCTCCTATGCCTAGAATGTTCTCCCTTCTCTTTTCTATCTCCTAGCTTCCTTTAAGTCACAGATAAAATCCTATCTACTACAAGAAGATTTTTTCCTATCTCCCTTAATTCTAGAAGCTTCCTTCCATGGACTATCTCCAATATATCCTATATAATATTTTGTTTTTGCAAAGGTATTGCATGTTCTCTCTCCTATTAGACTGTCATTTCCTTGGGGCAGTTAGATGGTGCAGTGGATAGAGCACCAGCCCTGAAGTCAGGAGGACTTGAGTTCAAATCTGGTCTCAGACACTTAACACTTCCTAGCTGTGTGACCCTGGGCAAGTCACTTAACCCCAATTGCCTCAGCATACCTTTGCAAAAACAAAATAGACTGTCATTTCCTTGGTAGTAAGGATGATTTTCTGCTTTTCTTTGTAATCTCAATATAAATTCATACCGTCAACATAAGCACATAACACCTATCTCCCAGGGTTATTTTGAGGATAAAATAAGATAATTCTTACAGTGTTTTGCAATGTTTAAAGCACTATATAAATACTAGTCTCTTGCATAGTCCTCATTCAGACTCTGGCTCTGTGCTAATTCCCAGTGTCTGTAGGTTTTACTCTCTGTCTCGTTAGCCCAACCTCAGATGAAAAATAATTCATTGTGATTATTTTTCTCAGATTTTCAAGTCAGCACTCAGTCCAATGTATTTTCTTTGTGGTGGCATTGTGGAGGAAAGCTGTACTTTTATACTACTTTTTTCTACTCTGCCCTCTTGTCTGATTTCTCCTAAAGAGCCTCCCGATTGATTTTCCTGCCTCAAATTTCTCTCCTTCCAGCTCCCAAAATAACTTTCCTAAAGAGCAGGTTTTATTAATAAATAAACCCAGACCCACCCCTCACACACACCTCCAATTCAATAAACTCCAATGACTTCCTATTACATCTAGATACAAATATAATCTCCCCTATTTTTTATTTAACCTCTTCCTACCTTTTCAGTCTACCTATATATTACATTGGATCAGAGTTTTTGAATCTTATCTAATAAACATGCTATTTCATAGTCTTCAAGTACAGATTTGTGGAGCTCACAAGCAGGGGAATCTGAGCTATGGAAGAAAATAAAATAGATACAAAACAAAATATTCTTAAAACTCTAGCTACTTGTTAGTGAGGGAAGCTACGTGATGCAGTAGGCAGAACACTGAACTGGAATCAAAAAGACGCATCTTTCTGAGTTCAAATCTGGCCTCAAACTTATGAGTTGTGTAACCCTGTGGGCAAGTCTCTTATACCTGTTCGCTTAGTTTCCTCATCTGTAAAATGAGCTGGAAAAGGAATTGGCAAACTATTCCAATATCTTTGCCAAGTAAATCCCAAATGGGGTCATGAAGAGTCAGATATGACTAAAATGAATGAACAACACTTGCCAGTAAGCGACCTTCTCCAAAAGATATAGAGGTATTTCCCTCCTCAGGTCCAGAAATACAGCTGAATTTCTGTCCTAGTTGTTCCAACAGGAAGCTTAAGATTCCAGAGCGCCACGTCAGGCATTCCTCTCCTTCTCAGATTCTTCTGTTCTTCCCAGTCACTCTCAGCAATAGTGCCAAATCCCTCTCTGGATTTTATCTGTTTTTATCTCCTTAGCAAGAACATAGAAGGGAGACTTCTAGATCCCCACCTCACAGAGCTACAGAGTAAGATTTCCAACACTCCTGCCTACTTCTGGTTCAAAAAACTTTTGCTCAGAAAACCAAATCTTATTGTTTTCCAAATTAAATAAAGGCCCTGTCATTAATATCATCTTCAGATTTAGGGACTACCAACTGTGAAATCCTTCCCCTCTAAAACTCCAGGAAAGGTTCTCTTTCTGGTTTCATTTCTTATTTGTTTGGGAGCCAATAAAACAGTTTAATTTCTACTCAATTATCTAAGAACGCTAGAATACCTTCTAGACAAGTAGGTGGAATTAATTAAACATCCTATAAACTCTTAGCAATTTCTACTATTTATTTTAAAACAAGGACTCATTTATTAAATACTTGCTATGAGTAGAGAACTCTGCTTAACCTGGAGAATATAAGTATTCAAGTCCTTACTTTCAAGGAGTTCACATTCTAATGGAGTGACATCCCAGGTATTGTCTCAGATTTCAGCAGCAAGTCAGATGGAAAAGTCCTTAGAGTGCCGTGGAAAAGCAGGTGGTAATTCAGTTTCCTTAATGTCATTTCCATTAATAAAACCATATCTCTGTTTCTGATGTGGTGCCATTTGACAGTGGCAAGGACTTTGTGGGAGAAATTGTTCTTTTCTGAGGCTTCAGTGGTTGTGTTTGTTGAAGAATTAGGGACTGTAATTATTTCTTTGGACAATAACTTTGGAGTTAGGATGGAAGCAGGACTGAGGTTCTTGGGCTCCAGAGCCTGGGCTGTCTCTACTTCTATAATGAAGGAAGTAGGTGAGGAAAACTGTATATTCTCCAAATAACCAGAAGGCATTTTCTTAAGTCTACCCTTGAGATTAGATGGCAGCTAGGAAAAAGTTCCAACTTTCAATCTAAAAGTAATTTTTTTTATCCATAGTCACATCATTTTTGAAATAAGAAATAGTGTTCTTTTGCTACAAAGAAAAAAAAGCAGCAAATATTCAAATCCCATAGCCTAGTTTTTCTTCATTAAAGGTCTTTTCCAATAACTTGTGGTGATGTAGAGGTGATTTGGGGCTCTGTATGATAGAGCAGCCTAAGCTCTGAGAGCTTCTGCCAAGCTTAGAAAGTTTACATTATGGGCCTAGTGAACAGTCTCTGTGTAAATATGAGCTAATTTTGGACATGCTCATCATTAGGAGGTTCACTATTATATGATGAATTTTTAAATATTCTCAATAGTTAATGCTGTGATCATAGGGCAATTCATGAAACCATCTATTAAGGATAGTAGAAGCTGCCATCTGTCCTGATCTCAGCAATTAATAGCAAATAGACAAAAACCCCAATTAAAACAAATCATTGACGAATTTGCATGTTGTAATGCACAAAGGTGCTTTTTAACTATATGATTCTATGATCTAATCTAAATTTTAATGCTGACCTTACTTATGTTAAACAGAAAGTTTTTATTTGAATCCTAGTTCTCTAGAGACAAATGACCATAGACCTTTATCCCCAAACTTCTTTGTACCATTTTCTTGGGGTTCCCTAATCAAGCCTTCTCAGTGGCAGACAGACCATACATAAGGGAAAAAAAAAAAAAAAAGTTGTTTTTAAAGGAAAAGATATATTGCCACCTAGTGGAAGTTAGGTAGAATCATTGGATTGCAATTTTAAAAAACGAATAATGCTTAATATTAAAATAAATATTTAAACTATTTTTGAAAAAAAATGATATATATAAATAAATGCATGTATAAACAATATACATATATATATATATTACTGACACATGCAAATAATATATTTTTCATTATTATTCAGTCCTGCCCAACTCTTTGTGACATTATTTGGAATTTTCTCCACAAAGGTACTGAAATGGCTTGTCATTTCCTTCTCCAACTCATTTTACAAATGAGAAACCTGAGGGAAACAGTTCAGTGACTTGCCTAGTGTCACATTTCTGAGATTATGTGCATGAATAAATATATACATATATCTACATTAGTAAATGAAGGTTACTAGGCCAGCATGAGATTCTATATAACTTGCTTGTATGCTCTTATTTGAATAATTCCAAATATCAGTGATTTCTTCTGTGTTAATTTTTCCTCCACCCAATCAGAAATTATACCCTATTCCATGACTTAAAAATGTTTTCTGTGAGGTATAGTGAGAAAAATAAATCAGTACATATAAATAAAAGTAAATGAATCACTTGGTGTGATGGATAATCCTTTTGCAATAAAGCTGAGTTGCACTGAGAGCCTCAAGATTTTGGTAGGCTTGCTAGAAACTGGAGCCTGCTATGCTAGGCCATAGGAATCACCTATTTATTACCTTGAGATAATAGAACAGGCCTATATAGAACTGTTGCAGCCTGTTAAAAGACTATCCTGTACAAATTAGACATGGCTACCCTCAGAGGAGTTTTAGCTAAAGTGACAATAGGGTAATAATTCAGTGCACACAGTTTTACAGCATATACAATCCAAATAAAAATGAGCATAATTTTGTGAACAAAATGGATAAAACTACATTATATAATGTTAGGAAAATTGCTTAACTTCTGAGTTTCTATAAAACTAGTCTATCTTTCAAGTTCTATGATTCCATATGTTTTCAGTGAATAGAGTGAGAATCTGATTATTACTTAGATGATTGTATCTGCAAATTAGATAGATTAATATTATTGAGTATATTCTTTCCTTTATCAACTACATTAATATTTGTAAAGCACTTATTACAGTGCCTGGCACATAGTAGGCACTACAAAAGCACTTTTCTCCTTTCACTCCTTCTTTATTCTTCTATGAAGTAGTTTCAATTGCATATAATAGGTACCATGTATAAACTTTTACCCTTTCTCTTTGTGCTTCTATAGAGTAGTGTTTCAGTACACATAGTAGGGGTTATGTAAATCTAATTCCCTCCCCCCTCTCAAATTCCTCTTTATGTATCTCTGGAATAGTATTTCAACAGGGTACAGAGAAGGCTTCTTAATGGGAAGGGAATTCTTATCTATTTACTTGGTTGCCAGGTTCCCAGGGTCTTTTTCACAAGAGTAAGGTGACCTGGCTAATTTTAACTCTGGTAATTACATTCCTTTCAGCTAACTTATCCTTCCAGTTTCAGTTCTGATGTCTAGTCCTTTATTGTTTCCTGTCTTAAACTTGTTGGGGAAGTTGGTATTAACTGATTTATAGTTGTTGCCCTTTATAGTAGTAGAGGATGATATGATCTAGTTGGTAAATCCTATAAGAGCCTTTCTTACCATGGGTCACACTAGGAAAAGACAGTTAAAACATGCTTCCTTTTTAATTGTACTTGGTAAGCGCAAAGAAATTCACAGTCCTTAATTAGTTAACCATATTATGTGGGTACCTCATGCAGAGGCTCTATTTCAGGTGATGTAACACAGGGAGCTTAAGTTATCAACTTCCTTTTGACATCAATTATTAGATAGAAGTTAGAAAAGCCTGAAGACCTAATAGGCCCTTGAGTCATTGAACTTTCTACAATAACTTATCTTTAGAAAGAATAAGTGAAACAAGAAAAACAGCATATGCCAATTTATTTGCTTACATAAAAAGTGAGTTGGAATCAGGGATGTGCTGGAGCTATCTCAAACTGGTTTATAAAAGCTGATTATTAAATTTTAGTATAAGACAAATGATTATTAATAATCAATTGATTTGGAAAGATTCGGAGTTTCCCTTTTTTCTATTTTCAAGGCCTCAGTTTCTGAAGTTTAAGTTTTCTCCTCTTTCCAATCTCCCAAACTTTTAAGGAATCTCTCATTTAAAGTAAATTCAATTCAGTCAAGCTTAGTGCAGAAAGACTCTTTTTATCTAAATGATGAAGAGGTGGTATCAGAAAAACATGACAAGGCCATTATGACATGATATAAAGAGAAGTGAGAATAAGGAGATCATTGTGTGCAGCAGGTATAGGAAACCTTATTTTTGCCAATGGCCTTTTGCATATCAATTTGTGGGCCATGAAAAATTATCAACTTCAAGAAAAGCAGTGGGAGTTTTTAGCTCATCATTGCCTGTGGTTGTCTTAGCAAGTGATTTTGTGGCCTGTGGACCAGATATTCCTTACCCCAGATGAACAGTGACAGAAATGATATAATGAGAATCATACCAAAACCAATCTGATTCTCATTGATTGATTACCAGTAGGTCCCAGGCCAAGCCCCATTTGGTCATTGTTTGGATCCTGATTAATTCAGATTGAATGTAAATTGCAATCATTTCTACTTTGACTAGAGACCCTGAGGGTATTTTCCTTCCAGATTCATTTATTTCTTTATTTAGATTGGGGTTTTTTTGGACTAGGTGAAGGAGACAATTTCTTGCCTCAATTGCTACCTAGCCTTAATCACTGAGTGAGTTTGACCTCAATCAAACTGAGATCTCTTGAAGACCTTAGCTTAAAATGGCCAAGAGCATCCAGGATTATCACCAGTCCTCCTGATTTATATCTGGCCACTGGACTCAGATGACTCTGGAGAGAAAAGTAAGGCAGGTGACCTTGCACAGCCCTCCCTCATTTAAATTCAATTCACTTGCATATCATGGCATCACCTCCTTGTTCTCATGGTCCTCTTCAAAAAAAAAAGGACAAACAAAAAGAAAATCTAAATTTCCCAAGGCTGGGGGTGGACTGGGTATGGAGGTAGTCACTTTGTCCAAGGATGACATGTCATTCTCAGCCCTTCATTGTAATATTCGTTCTCTTATTAATTGTTAACCAATCAGGGTTGGGGAATAGCCAATGGGAATACCTAATCTTTGAAGGGTATATAAACTGTGAGCCCACCACCATGAAAATGTAAAGCTCACAAATGGAAAAACACTACAAATTCTGACTTCACTTACTGTTTTGTTGATTGGGTAGATTTAAGAAAGTAATGGAGAAAATGATAAAAATGAAAGTTAAATTTTAAGGCATTTGAGGGGAGGGAGAGCTGGTTGTTAAATATTTACCAACACACCAGTGTTTGGAAAACCACCAAGTATTTGTGTAGTGCTTTATGATTTCTGAAAGTCAAGATGAAGGAGCCAAACATCAGTGATTAACCTGAAATCATGAAGCTAATGATTGATCTAAGTCTGGGATTGGAGACCTTTTAAATCTTAAATCCAGAGTCTTTGCTAATGTCCCGCTTGGCCTCTAAGTAAGAAACATTTGGAGACTTTGTCTCGATTTAGGACACAGAGGAATGTTGATTAGCACCTTCCTGAAATTCAGAAAGAGATTTAAAGATGGTAACCAATGTCACTGAGAGCTAGGGAAGCAGAGATGGAAAATTCTTGCTTCACAATAACTACTTTTTTTTGTTTATTTTTTATTTATTTATTTATTTATTTTTTTTTTTTGCTTTTTGCTGAGGCAATTGGGATTAAGTGACTTGCCCAGGGTCACACAGCTGGGGAATGTTAAGTGTCTGAGACCATATTTGAACACAGCTCCTCCTGACTTCAGGGCTGGTGCTCTATCCACTGCACCACCTAGCTGCCCCATAATAACTCCTTTTCAAAAAAATTACTTTTCACAACCCTCAACTCCTGTGCTCATCTTTATATATTATATGCCCCCTTTTTGTTTTCCATTTAAACAAGCAAAACAAAATAATAAACTAAAGCTTTGAAATCCATTAGTTTGGTATGTTGCACATATTTTAAGAGATTTCAGATGTTCTGGTCATTTTTTTTGGATTTTATTCTCTTTTTCATTCTTTAAAAGTATTATTTGTTATTTAGTGTAGCTCTTTGGAAGCAGAGAGAGACAGACAGACAGATAGAGAGCAGACAGATAGACAGACAGAGAGAAAGACAGAGAGAGACAAAGAGAGAAAGAAAAGAGAAGAGACAAAAAGAGAAGAGAAGAGGAGAGAAGAAAAGAGAAGCAAGAGCACCACCACCATAAAAATGTAATCCTCAGAAATGGGCAAACACTTGAAATTATGGCTTAATTTATTGTTTTGTTGATTGGCTAGATTGATCTGTCTAACAGAAGGCACTTTCCTCAAAGGGAAAAAAATATTTCTAATGTTAAAGTTGGAGATCAAGGTTCTTTATAGGGAAACACCTTTGCTTCAACTTTCTATTGTGATTCTAGTACTTAAACATTAATAGACAAAATCTAATCTATCTGATTTTATAGTTCCATTGTCAAGATCATCAGCCTACTGCTACATCTTCAAAGTAACCAGTTAGGCAGGTTGTCTCCAGGAATAAAATATAGGTGAGTGGTCTGCCTGCATAAAACAACAGATAGATGTGACAGTGACAAATTGAAGGTTACATTGTTACATGAAAACATATGTCATTAATTAGGAGATTTTCTACAGGTTTGGGGGAAAAACCTTCAGGATTTATGTATTTATGTACATATATGATTTATATTTCAGAATAATTTAATATAACTTTTTTGAAGAGATACATGTCAACTCATTCTGTAGAAGATGGCATTTTTTTTCTGGTCTTCATTGTAGGCATGCTAATCAAAACTTAAGATCAGATAGTGCCAGATAGATCTAACCTACTGATAAAATTAGCATTTTTATTCAATAGAACATGATTCTGGAGAAGGGATACACTGTTGTATGGTTCTTATTAACAATTTTTAATGGCATTTCTTTTTATTATTTTCATGGTTCAAACAAAACAAGTTTACAGGTAAAGGACATTCGTGGGCTCTTGAGCACTAGGAAGCTGGGATTGCTGTCATAGTGAACAGAGAGCTTTCCTCAAGCATGCATGTTAAATTCCAGGCATTTCTCCATTCAAAGTAGGAAGAACTTTCATTTTAATGAACTGATTTTGGAAACATTGTTGGCATTCAGAATAAAGGAGAAAAATTAAAATGAAACACTGAGTAACAGAAAAAAAAGAACAACCAAAGGTTCATTGCTGACAAACTGTTTAGAAATGGAATCGTTCATTAACCCTGTTGATCACGTTATAAAAATTTATACATATGTATGTTAATAAACTTATTTATATTCTACCAAACATTCACTTGGCAGGTATCCTAGAATATTCTAGTTTTCTAAGAGTCACATGATGCACCAGAAATCCCAAGTCATTGCATTTTATTTTCCATGTCTCACTATTTGTCTTCTTCCTTGCTATCCTCCCCCCAAAGACCCAATTGACAAGGTGACCTATCTACTCACTGGACCTCTGTTGTTGTGAATGACTCATGTAATTTTTACCCCTAGCAATATACAAAGTCAAGTGAATGTTTTTAACCTCTCAGTACACTAAAAATAGAATAATCTTGCTACCAAGAGCATCCTTCTTAGGAGTTCATAATTTGGATGTTTGAGGAGGCAAGTACTGGGGGATTCTAAGAGTCCATTTTTGACAGGTAGTATAATTCTGAATGGCCTCTTTAGTATCAATCTTACTATTTAGTGACTTCTGGTAAGACACTTGCATCGACTAGAGTATTCTAAGGTTCTTTCTCCCCACTATTACCATTTTCTAGCGACAGTGAACAAAGCAAGTTGTTCTTGTTGCCTTCTTCCAAAATGAAGATCACAGCTACACTGGGCATAGGAATAAAAAAGGAATGAAAGAATGGTCAGAGCAGTACAGAAAATGTTCTTCTCCCTAAATGGAATAAGTAAAGAAGACATGATAAGATGTGAAATATAGACTTCCCTTTTGATATGATTTACCTAAATATTTGGTCTAAAAATCCACTCCCCCAAACTCATTTGGAAGCTCACTGAGCATAAGCTTTCTTCCCTGGTGGTCCAATGGAGCATAGGAATTCTGGCCTTTAGGGCACAGGGCAGACCTGCTTGCTTACTCAGGCCTAAAGGAAGTCCTGTGGGTGGTCTTGATAAGCTGATGAATAATGTTAAGATGGCTCATTCTTTGCATTTATATAAATTAGTAAAAAAACAAATTTGAGCATGTCACTGATGTCATATAATTTTAAATATATTAAGGAATTTTTAAAATATATAACTGAATAGAACCTGTCAAAAACAGTATAATGTGCAAATTTTCAAATACTAAAATTAACATTGATTAAACAATGATCCTTTACTTATCCTTTTTCAAATTACCTGATTAATATGAGTTTAAACAAAAATGTTCAAATAGTAAAAAATATAAATTAATGCCTTTCTAGAATTCTAAAAACAAATAAGGAGGGTAGATGCTAGTTTAAGTTTCAGGCTGGAACCAAATGGAATCTAAAATTTATGGAAAACAAATAACTTATTTAAAAATAAAAACAAATTCACACACCTGTCCCATTTTATATTACCAATCTCCATGTGACTAAATAAGAAGAGTTAGACCTAGAAAAATATTCAATACCTGCATATCTGCTGGTAATTCCATTAGTTTCTTAAAGCATTAGGACAATTGAGGAAAATCTGTGAAGTTCTTTATCAAAAAAGTGCCCTCTTCCCATTGATTTTTTTAAAAAGCATTTCCATAGGAAAATTTCTTGCAAAGATATAACAGGAACACATTAGGTGTGCTACAAAGATAGAGCAAAAGGGGGAAAATCCTTCATTCCATCATAATCTTTATCATTCTATCTTTTTTTTTCTTTACAACTTGTTTTCTTGTATGCACTGTTTCATCTTAGCCTTCTACCAGGGGTGTGCTGAAAGCTGATTTTACCCATCCCTCACTTGTGGTTCCAAAAATCATTACAGTGTGTGCAGGAGCCATATCCCAGTAAAACCATCTTGGAAGACAGCTAAACTAGGTTGAGAGGAACCAACAGGCTTTAAACTCATCAGTGAGTTAGGGGAATATTTACCTCAAGTATGTGAAAATTTACCTCAGTGGAATGGCTGGATGAGACCAATTTGTTCTAAGGACCATGAAGGTGTCTGAATCAGAAGCTTAGCCAGACTTTAAAAATGGAAAGGTCATCCACTGCATCCTGAGCTATCATCAGTCACTCTGACTTTTGTCCTGTCACTGAACTTCAATGACTCTGGAAGAGAGAGTGAAGCTGATTACAAAAACTTTGGGCAACTCTGCCTCACTTAAATTCAATTTGCTGGCAAGTCAAAACATAATCCCATGATGTTTGATCCTCTTAAGAAAAAAAGGAAGTACCAAAAACAATGTATATCTATGTATGCTTTATTTATCCATCTATCTCTCTATGTATATCTGTATATGTGTATCTCTGTATTTGATACAATAAATATTTATTAAATTGTGTGCTAGATATTGTGTTAAGTGTTGGGGATACAAATAAAAATTTAAAAGATGGCCATTAACTTCAAGGAATTTACAACCTAATGAGATAAGAAAATATACAAAAGAAAGTTAAAAAGCAGGGGTTATAATGTCTCAGGGACATTAGAACATAATGGAGGCAAAAACCAAGCAGTACATCTGGTAGAAAATAAAGAGTTATCTTGGCTTCTAAATCCCTTTCAAATGGGCACTTCAGGAAGAGGTTTTTGTTTCACCCTTCAGTCCTTTAATCAGAGAGGCATGGGGTCTTATTAAAGTTTGAGTACTAAAATTCATGGAATCTCTGCCATGATATATCCTGATAATGATTTTTTTCTTAGGGGTGAAGTGAAGGGGAGATGTTTCTCTGTTTCTGTCTCTCTGTCTCTCTATCTCTCTGACTCTGATTCAGTCTCTTGTATATTTGTTTATCTTTCTCTGCTATTTCTCTATTTCCCTGTCTTTTCTTTTTCTCTCTGTCTTTCCATCTCTTCTCTCTTTGTCTCCCTCTATCTCTGTCTTTCTTTCTGTCTCTGTCTCTGTCTCTCTGTCTCTTTCTTTCTCTCTCTCTCTCTCTCTCTCTCTCTCTTTTTCTAATTTTTCATGTCTCTTTTTCTGTTTCTGTGTTTGTGAATGTGTGTGTGTATGTATGTCACATGCCTCCTCAAGCCATGATTCATGTTTTGGCTACCTCTCCTCTGCTCCCAAATTCTATAATTTGCTATATCAGCTCCACAATTACTCTACCATGCCAAGTCTGGTTTAAATATACACACATATGCATATATATGCAAAAAAGTGTGTATTTATGTATGTATATGTATACACATATCAATACATACAAGCTTTGCAGGTTGCTTGTCTTTTTTATGCACTTGCTTTTGATTTTCCTGAAGAAAATTCATCCTTTTCTCTTCTTTAATTCTGGACCAAATTCATTGTTCATTTATTTTATCTAGAACATAGAATTAAAGATTCTGGGTACAGAATTAAACAAGAAGAAAAAATACAGATTATCTTCAGGAAATACAAAGTTCCTTTAATAAATACAGGTTTCTCCTAAAATAAAAATCAATGGAGTTGATTTTATGTATGTTGTCTAGCTATAAGATATACAACATACAGAATACCTGAAGAATTAAAAATTATCTTTATAGGGAGGGCAAAAGAACACTCCATGTTGGAGGTGATCATGAGGTCACAAATAACAAGTAAGGAACTTCAAAGAAGAATAAAAATAAAGGATGTATGGGTCTGGGTAAACACCTTATATTACAAATAACTTTCTAAGATTGTTATGGCCAAGTTGCCAAATTCTAAGCTATTACTATTTATGGATTTTTTAAAGAATTGCCTAAAGTTAGCAAGAAGTTAAATGAATTGCCCATGATCATAGAGTTAGTATAAGTTACAGTCCTTGAATCTAAGTCTTCCTGATTTCAAGACTGTCCTATTTACTTCCTCACAGTGTTTCTCCAGGTTGTTCTTGGGAGGAGGAGAAAATTGTTATTATTAGAAGGAGATGAAAGAGGAAATCTCTTATGAACAATTCAATTTTTGCCTGTGGAGCCAATGGAAGATGTGATTCATCCATATGTAGAATAAGAAAGTTTAAGGAAATATAAGTTCCACAAGATGTTAGGCCTAGGCTAATGTCAATAATGTATCTATAAGTACAAGACTAAAAGGTAGAGTGCTATGGTTCCAGGGGGGAAGGAAGCTATTAAAGTGTCAGGTTCCATTGGTCATCTAGGATTACTTATTTCAATACATAGGCAAATAGATTCTGCTCTGTTTTCTATACATACGCATCCTATATTAAATGGCTTTAACAATTGTCCTTAACAAAAGTTTGCATAATACTTGAGAATTATCCAAAATACTTTCTCATATAAAATACCTTACTGGATTTTCACAGAAACCATGTGAAGTAAACATAATGGATGAAAAGTTGGCCTTGAAGTCAATAAGACCTAAATTCAAGATCTTCCCCATTTAGATTAGAATTCCATTCTAAGGCTAAGCTTGATTGACCAGTGCCTAAATAGAAACTACATAAGGTCTTCATGTTGGCCCCAACTATATACCAAATCTACCCATCCTGATATATTGGGATACTTTTCCTTCTGTCATTTCCTTTAGATGGTTCATTTATCCATTTATCTTAAAACTCTTCCATGAGATTAAACTTCAATGACCACTGCATAAGTACAAATTCAGATAAAGGGCCATGCTTGACATTCATCTAACCTATACCTGTTGAGATATCTTGACGTGTATGACAAGCAACCCTATTCTACCCCAAACCCATCTTAGTATATCATGCTCTGGGAACAGTAATTAAGTCAAAGATATTGTTGTATCTTGAAAGGTGTGACAAGAATCTTTCACCATTTCTCTGGTTCCCATCAAAAACTTCCTTCCCTAGGCATCGTGTCCTATAAATATTACCTCCCTTATTAGAATATAAGGTTTTGAAGGGTAGGAACTGCTGTCCTTGGATTCTTGGTGCATACCATAATGCCTGGAATAAAAAAAACATTTTAAAGCGATATTCATTTATTCATTCTTTCTTTCATACTAGCTGTGTGGCCCTAAATAAGATATTTAAATGTTCAATGACCCTCACAATTCTTTAAGATTATGCAACCGTAAGAGTAGAAGTTTGCTCAGTGGGAATTTCCTCATTAAATGAGAAAAATAATAGATCTGATAGAAGGTAACAATTGAGCTGAGTTTTTAAAGAGACAAGGAATTCTAAGAGGACAAGACTTTTAAAGCCAGCATTCTAAACATTGAGGGAAATGAGAAATAATAAATGGGAGATGGAGTGTCTTCCATAAAAATCAATAAGAAGACCATTTTGGCTGGATATTGGGATATTTTCATTGAGATTCAAAAAGTCAACTGAAGAGTTCATATTTGATCTTAAAGGTAATAAGGAATGAATAGCGTTTACTGAATTGGGTAGTGATAGATTTAGTATTAATGGAAGATAAATTGGAGTTTGTAGAAATTTGTTTCAGGGAGATGCATTAGGAGGCTATTTTAGAGTGGTTATTGTGAAGGAAAAAGAAGATGAAGAAGAAAAAGAAGAAGGAGCAGGAAAAGGAGGAAAAGGAGAAAGAGAAGCAGGAGGAGAAGGAGACAGAGAAGAGGAGAAGGAGGAGGAGAGGAAGAGGAAGAAAAGGAGGAGGAAGATTTTTTTCAATGCTGTGAAGTTAAAAAAATGACTAGTTGTTGCAACTGACTAAATATGTTGTGTAAGGAAGAGCAAGGGATCAGGAAAAATGCTGAAATTCTGAGCCTGGCTAGCTAGAAGGTTGAAGACAAAATGACTTCTATGAAAGACATAGGAAAGATTGGAAGAAGCTTGATTTTTTGAAGAAAGAATATAGTTTATGTATTGGACACATTGAGTTTGAAGGGAATTACGGGACATCCATTTTGAAATGTCCTATAAGGGTATGGAAATTTGGAACAGAAATTTAGGAGAGAGTAGATTTGGGATTCATTTGCATAGTGCTAATTGAACCCATGTAAATTGAGGAAGTCATTTAAAAAAGAAAATGAATAGAAGATAAGACAGGACAAGACAAGACAAGACAGGACAGGACAGGAGAAAGAAAAGAAGAGAAGGGAAGGGAAGAGAAGAGGAGAGGAGAGGAGAAAGAAGAGAGGAGAGGAGAAGAAAGGAGAAGAGATGAGAGCAGAGGAGAGGAGAGGGGAGGGGAGTGGACAGGAGAGGAGAGAAGAGAGAAGGGAAGGGAAGAGAAGAGAAGAGAAGAGAAGAGAAGAGAAGAGAAGAGAAGAGAAGAGAAGAGAAGAGAAGAGAAGAGAAGAGAAGAAGAGAAGAGAAGAGAATATTTGGGGAATTTCATGAGTGGTTAAAATAACACACTCATTTCTTTCAAAGAATTCAAAATTAATTTCTATTATTCCTTTTTTTCTCATACACTTTTTAATTCCAAGAAAAAAAATCTTCAGGTGATAAATATATGTATAAAGAAAATACATCAATTACATGTACATATTTATGTATACAATTCTCATTTCATATATTATCATTTTTTGGTTCCTAGTTGTAGGTTCTCAATTGAAAATTTTCCTAAGCTACCCCCTTTTCTAATTAACTTCATTGTCATATTATTCCTATATCTTTCATAGCATCATATGTATATACTGTAAGCAGGATGAACATATGCATTTGCTTCCTAATGTAGCCTTTTCCTGCATCAATGTGATGTAGGAGACATTCAAATTTGTGCTCTCCCCTGTCACTTATTGCTTCTATCTGGCCATATCTGATTCATTTGAACTCTGTTTTTATATCTAGAAAATGGAAATACTGGTACTTGACTGTTGTGGGAATCCACTGAAATTGATATAAAGCAGGATACAAGTTATAATTATTATTAACATACATATGAAACATGTAGCTTATTAAAAATGCACCAAGCCTCAAAGGACAGCCTGCATTTCTTCCTAAATCTCTGGCACAGTTTCTTCTGTCCCTTCAAATTTAACTAACACTCAATATTTGGTGATTTAAAAACATCGATGAGTATTAGAGAAGAGAGTGAAACCTTTACAGTGGGAACAGAGCAACTTATCACCCTAATTGATTTCCTTTCAACCCCAGGTGATGTAATCATAGAAAATAATATGTTGACAATAGTCTTAAAAGTACAAGGAAGAATGATCACTTCCTTATTGCTTTTATATCAATGGAGAAATTCTACTGGAATTAGGAGGGCAGCTTGCTCTCCCAGATGGCCTTCAAAAATTAAGTTTGCCAAATCTGGGCACAGTTAAGAAAAAGAATGGAATTCAAGGAGAATGATCTCTGAAAGACTAAGGGAGAGGCAGCTGGGAGGAATATGTTGATTCTTGGAATGGAATTGCTCTTTGTCCCTCCATGTCTGTGATATAAGATTTCCTTCCCTTCCTAGTCATGTTGCCTTTTATTGGAGTTATAAGGTCAGTAAGAAAATACTGGATCTAAAAGGTATCAGAGACAGGCAGTGGAGCAGTGCTAAGGAATATGCCAAATCCTCCTCCCAATGCACCCCCGATCCCCAGCAACAAATTACAAAACTAGCTATGAAGTTGAAGTTGTTATCCCTGTCAAAAGGGGAGTCAGAATGCTGAGAAGAGCAAACTCAGGGACCCCAATTCTGTGACTTGCATGGTAGAAATACTATGCCTAGGAGTGCACAACATGAGAAAATCATGGATACTAGAGCTTCAAAGTACCAAAGGCAAGAATTGTCTTGTCTATGTCTGTTTCTTTCATGGGTGTCTCATTAGGAAACCATATAATATATATATATATACCTACTCTTCTCATTAGTTCTTTATATAGTTATACGGGAATACACCCCAATTTTTATGGAATGTTTTATTGCACTTTTTCTTGATATATCATCTTAGTATATTTCTTTTGTAACCAGTGAATTATGTTTACTGGTTGATTGTTACAAGCAAACACAATAGTGGAGGCTCTTTAGATATTCTTTTAATAGTATAGAATCACACTATTTTGGACTTAGGGTAGTAATTTCCCCTGGTGATTCGATTTGAAACTAGGGAGTGACAAGTTGAATGGGTTAGAATGACTCCATAAGAGGCATTACACCTCCCCTAGAATATATAGTTTAGGAGTAAGAAGCAAAAGATGCTAAGGGCTTCTGGACTAATAGTTTATACAAAAAGAAAGTCATGAGACATTGGATATGGCAAACCCTAAATAAAAATGGAAAATATATATTTAAGCAATTTGATATTTTAAAACTTTACAATATGACCCCAACCCACCTTCCCTGTCCCTTCTGTCCTCACAAATTGCTGTCACGTATTTTCTCTCCTTTTATACCCAAACTCCTAGTGAGAGCAAACTCCACTTCTTCCTTTTATATCACTTCTTTTGCCATTAACTTCATTTGAACTCATTCCTGACCTCATCAATCATACTTAAAACTATGCTTTTCTTATCCTACTTCATGTGCTCTATAGTGCAACCAATCTGTCCTTACAATTTCTTACACGTGGTACTTCATTTCTCTTCTCCCATCCCCATGCCTTTGCACTGGTTGTTTCTGTGTAATAAATTATCCTGTCATGTTTCTCTTTCTTAGAATTCCTAGTTCTCTTCAAGACTCAGCTGAAGTGCCACTTTCTCTGAAAGAAGCTATTCCTTACCTCTAAGTAGTACCTTTCAGGCAAAATTACTTGATGTCTATTTTGTATATACCTGAATGTGTACATGAAGATAAGTGCCTTTAAGGGAGGGACTTTTGTAACCTTTTTTCATTCTTGCCTTTGTGTCCCAAGAACCCAGGAGAGTGCCTGGCATGTAATAAGTGTTTAATTTTTTAAAAAATTGATAAATTGAGACAGGAGGCAATTGATAAATATAAGAATAATTTTTTTTTAATTTGTTGTTTTTATTTAAGTAAAACTGTTTTCTTAAGAGAGGGAAGATCAAAATCAGTTCCAAACTTGACTAGTAAAAGTAAGAAGATATGGCGCACAATTGAAATTTTCTGACCTATTTAAATATGCTACTGATTTAGAAAAAAATGAATGAAAAGATAAATATCAACAAAGGCTATTGACTTGCCTCAGTGAAAGTTAACAGATATAAATCAAATACTGCAACAAACAGATCAAAAGAGTTAGAAATTGTCTCAGTAACATTTTATTGCTTTTACAAGTGGGAAATATGACAATCAAACAACACTGGAGAAAAATTAGAGAAGATTACAATTGGTAACATAAAAAGGTGAGAAGCAGTAGGATGGAAAATACATTTACAGAAAGCTTGCTGAGAAAATTAACTATGCTAAATTATTTTGAGAGACATTAAAGATGAAATTGGAAGAAGTACAAGTAAATACACAAAAATAGAGAATATTTGTTAAGATTTTTCTATTACAAATTCTTTTCTCAGCCAATGATAGTAGAGCTGACACACTTATATTCTAATATATTGGTACTCAATGTATTCTGAAATATATTAGAAAAGACATTAAAGAAAACAATGATGAGAAGAGCAGCTAGATCAAGAAATGTGTGCTAGAATTGAGCCCTAGATAATAAGCCATAGCCAACTCCCCTTTCTTGCCATTAGGACTGGAAGAATTAATTTTTTAAAAAAGAGCCCAGGAAAATCTTTGAAGCTCCAAACATCTTTACACATCATTGTGTCATAAACTCCAGGTATATTATCTCTATCCTTGCTAAAATAATTCCCCCTCCTTTTGAGTATTGCCTCACTCCTTGCTGTCTCCTGCTTGTGACCTTCTTATCTTGACCCCTCTCCTTTCAGGATTAAGTTCCTTTATTAGAATTATGGCTTGTCGGCCCTCCCAGTATCCTTGCCCTCTTATTTGCCTCTCTTTCCCCCATAAGACTGTATACTCAGGGCATGTATTCTATTTTCAAACCTTAGTTAGCTAAAATCCTATATACGTTTTCTGCCTCAGTTTATATGTACCGAATGATTTGAACAAGAGTCCCATTTGGTCAATTAGCTTAAACTCCACATTAAAGATTAAAAACCAATCTCTACTTGCCTCAGTTTCTCTGGTATCATACTAGTAGTGACACATTGCTTAGGGAACTGAAGGATCAATTGTCAAGGTATCTTTAAAAATAGAAGGATATTGAATGCTTAGGGAGAAACCTTGAGAACTCATTTCTATAGAAAGAAATTGTGAGAGTTAGGTATAGAACCTAAAGAGGAATAATGGAGTGAATATGAATGGCCTAAGAAGAAGGGACTTCAAAGGTGGAATGAACTTCCAAGATGATAAAGTTGTTAGGCCATGTTCCAGAAAGAAGTCCAGTGAGATAAAGTCAGGTGTAGAGGCCAGAATAAAACCTCAGAGTTCCTTTAATTTGAAATATGCATACCTTTCTGTGGAGGAAGGAAAGAAAAAAGAAAACAGTAAGTGCTTACTAATTCAAAATAAAATAAAAGTAAATATGGTATATAAAAAGATTTTTGGACAAAGACATTTGCCATGATTTTTTAGGTAACCATCTGACTCTTAGATTACCTCTGCTTGATCTGTCTTCCATGATAGTTGTTGTTATTGATAATACATGCCTTTTATTCTGTTTTTAAAATGCATATTTTAATTTTATTTGCACATTTCTTGTGCCATGTTATTTATTTGTGGCCCTTTCTAATTTTCATGGACTTCATTTCTTGAATAAGATTTACCACTCTCTTCTAAGGTATTAAAGTATTGATTTTCTTTGATGAGGTCCTAAATGGTGCTTTGGACAAAGAGAAACCAAAGAATTGTTCCCTGAGGCAAGCAGGCAGAAGACTGATAAAAATTAATTTAGCTCCATGATTCCATCCTTTAGGAAAGTGGTCCAGTCTTAAATCCAAGTTATGTCAAACTCCTGAGACTCAACCTCTGTAGAAAACCCAGTCATGTCCCTGAGGTTAAATTTTCCCTATAAAATCTACTTGTGGGCCATCCCAGGGTTGCTATTCTCCTTTGGGTCAGTCCACCACAGCACTCTGCCTCCTGATGTCTTTCTCCTTACCTCTCCTCCCCCATGCTATATGGTATCCCCCTGTAAGAAATACTGCAAAGTTGGATTTCCATAGTGTTGCAAGCTTCAGGGTAGTGTAGGATAGTGAGTACCACTGACCAATAGGTTTTTAGAATGTGAGAGGTTAAGGAAGGTTAAGATTCCACAGAACAATTAAGTGAAAAATAGAAGCCTTGAGCAAATAATGAATTGGGGGGCTAGGAAGGCACAGGTGGATTCAATCAATTAGAAAGGTTCTTGTAGTTTTGAGAAAACCACAAACTTAAGATAATATCCATCCAGCCCAAACTAGTCGGGATCACTGACAGGACTTGACCAAATCACTACTGCCCCTGCTTAATAGGCTAATTGAATATTAAACAACACATCCCATAGGAGGAATTTTCCACCATTTTTGAATGTGGGATGTATAACAAGGGAGGCGGGACATGCTTATACATATTTAGGGAGAAATTTATGATGTGCATCTCAGAAAGATTGTAACCTGGAAGGAATAGACCAAAATGTTTTCTTAAGGCAGGGGCTGCGCCAAGCTAATAAGTGTAAAGCTTCTCTTGATTCTGTGTTCAGAGCTCCCTCTTCCCAAAGAGGAGTGGAGCCCACATCTGGCCAGAAATGTTAAGACAATTCCTTAAGATTTTTCTTTAATACATTTTTCTCGATATCTGATTTTCAGAGTCAAGAATGTGTTTCTAACATTCCCTAAGTCCACTATGCTTCCCAACCCCACTTCTCCTCCTTACAGCTAACTGTTTCAAGGTGCTAAGTCCCCTTCAGGATTTAGCCTGCCAGATGGGGCATGCCCCAACATCATGGGGTGCTCCCTTTCCACTGGGTAATTGTGAGTTTAACTGAGGAATTTGTTTTTACTATGCTCTCCCACTCTATTTCATATTTACCATTCGCATTGTCCATTATATTGTTTTATTTTGTCTGTAACCTTGTCCCCTAAATGCCAAAGGGAATGGACATTGTGAATTCTTCACGACTGAAACCCAACTTTTGGTGTCTGCCACCATTTGGTGCCGAACCCCACATCACAGATCACATCATCTTTGTAATGTTTTTCTTTTCTAGCAATTCCATTTTGTTTCATTTGTTACCTTCTTTTTTTCCTTCCTTCTTTCCTGCCTTCCTTCCTTATTTTCTTCCTTCCTTCCTTCCTTCCTTCCTGCCTGCCTTTCTTCCTCCCTTCCTTCCTCCCTCCCTTCCTTCTTTCCTTCTCTCTTTTTTATTGTTCTTTCTTTCTTTCTTTCTTTCTTTCTTTCTTTCTTTCTTTCTTTCTTTCTTTCTTTCTTTTTTCTTTTCTTCCTTTTTTCTTTCTTTCTTTCTATTGTCCTTTCTTTTGTTATTTCTTTCTATTTTTCTTTCTTTCTTTTGTTATTTTTTTTCTTCCTTTTTTGATAGGGTGCAGCTTTTAGAAAAAAATATAGCAGTAATCCTGAGTCCCCCAGACCTCAGGAGTGCTATTGTTCTAACAATCTGTTTATCAATGATCCTAAAGTCTCTTGGTTTTAGGAATACTATAGCACAGTTCTACAAATATTGCCAACTGCTTGATAACAGTCTGATGACATGTTTTCTGAGACAATGATGATGTACAACAAGACTGCTCCTCAATCTTAACTCTAAATCATAAAATTCAATATTGAGGTGCATACCAAACTACTCCTCAGTTCTACCTCTAAGCCATAAAATTAGAATATCAGTGACATAAAGAATCTGATCTCTCTGTCTTTTCCTATAAATGTATCTTCTTGCTCCTGGTTCTTTGCTAAATCCTTTTGGAACTTAGCCTGCTTCAATAGGCATTATAATTATAATAAACTTTGCCCCTTGACTTGGAGATGGGCTCAAGCCTGCAAATTCTTTTGAAACAACTTAGGACACTGGTCTTCAAATCCAACTTTTTGGGGTTTCCTTTGAACCTCAACACTTTCCTTCCTTCCTCCCTCTCTTTTGGGTTAGCCTGGCACCCAGCATTTTGCCTTGTGGTGTCTTTATTCTCACCCCTCCCCCAAGCTCATAGCGTCTTTCTTCTTTACCTCATTCTCCCCTTTTCCCATGCCTCATGGTGTTGAACTATATACTCTTCCAATTTTATTTCATATCTACCATTCCTGGTGTTTATTGTCTCTCTTCTTTTTATCTGTAACCTCTTCTCATAAATAAATCTACCTTTTGCCAAAGATAATGGCCATTGTGAATTCTTCACATGATTGAACCTTAATATTTGGTGCCTACATCAATCTCAACATTTGGTGCTGAACCTCAAAAACATCACTTCCTTCCTTCCTTCCTTCCTTCCTTTTTTCCTTCCCTCCTTCCTCTTATTTCTCTCCAAATAGAAAGTGCAGAGGTCACTAACAGACCCAAAAGAACAGGTGATCAAGCACAGGTGCTTTGACCTTCTCTGTTTCCAACTTAGGTCAATTTGTCCTTTTTTTTTTCTTTTTTTTTTCTTTTTTTTTTTTCAATTTGTCCCTTCTTAAGCAGCCTAGTAGCTTGCATCGCTAGTAATTTACCCTAATGGTACCAGATTTAGCACAGACACTTGATCAGCTTAGAATTCCCAAACTCAAGCAATCCATGAGCCTTGGGCTTCCCGGTAGTGGGGACTTTAGGCATATATCATTATTTTGTTCTTGTGTTTCATTTCTGCAGGTATTTCTGTAGTTCTTGAAGTTAGCATATTTTATTTTCTCTGAGGCTACTTTTAGGATTTGCTGTAAAGGAATTCTATTCTTTTAGATCTACCTCTTGCATTTCTCTCAGTTCAACATATTTCTTCATCATATTTAGTGTGTTTCTGTTTACTCCTATCACTAGACTCAGTTCCTACATTTGCTTAAGTCAAATTCTGCTCCAACACTCTTGAATAATGTATTCGTGCCCTATTTGATCCTGAATTTTGAGGATGAGTAGCCTGCCTTCTGAAGAAATTACCTTACCTTGTTCACCTACTGTGATTCAGATCCAGGCTGCCTAGATGCTAGTTTAGATATGGCCAAGATGTTGGTCTGGCATTGTCTCCTGTCTCAGATAGAGTCCCTGAGTCACCTTCTGCTATGCCTTCATGCTAATCTGGCCCTGTCTCCTTCTGTGGATGGAGATCTGGCCCCTGAGTCACCCTGCAGTGGGCCTGGGCGCTCATCTGGCCTTGTCTCCTGCTGCCAGAATAGTCTGTTTAGCTTCCCCTTTTCACCTTGTTTCTGATTCTCAATTCCATGGCAATCTGACAGTCTTTTCATATAGCTCTGTGTGGAATGGAGGAGAGGATTCTCCTTAGTTTTCTTTATTAGTGCTCCTTCTCATGAATTTCTATAGCTCTATTTCAACTTCCTATAATGACTTTGCTTTTTCTTAATGTATGCCAGTTTCCTATAAATAGGTTTGGGGCTAATTAGACTTTACTTTTTTTTCCTTATAAATAACTTTTCTAGCATAATGTGAAGTAGATATAGAGTTTACTATTTTCTGAAAAATCATTACAACTTCATCTAATGTGACTTTTGGGGAGATGACTTCTTCATGTTCTAATTTCTGTTAGATAATTGTTATAACCTTTGGTCTGGTCTCATTTGCAAGAATAGCAATACCACTATTTGAACTCACTTTATTGTTCTTTTTAAAACTGGAAGGTCAGTATTCATAAGCAATTCTCAACAAAGAATAGATGACTATTAGTGGTTTAAAGAATTATTTCTCCAGGATTAAATATTTGCATTTTAATAGTGATTTTGTGGTTGAACACAATATCTTAACCTAAAGTGGCTATACACTCCCAAGGTAGGAAATATAGCTGCTTAGGACAAACAGGAGAATTATTTGTGGAAGAAAAGGAGATTTTTCAGAGCCTTGGGTAGTTAGACAGGATGTCAATTCAAGAAATGATATGATAGTAAAATGGGAAGAAAAAATTGCTCTATTAATTTCTCTCTTTAACATTTTAAAAATAGGCATAAATATTTTTATTCATCTTGAGTTTAAACACAAAAAGACAAGGAAAAAACATTTCCATGTATATAGCACAATACAAATAGAGGATTCAACATAAAACCATGAATTTCTCTTTCATTGTTTCCTTTTCTTCCTAAAAATTAATAAATAGCTCACATTATTTTTACAGCTATTCTACTTTTCTTTATTTTTTAAATTAAATCTGTTTATTTTCAAAACATATGCATAGATAGTTTTTACCACTCACCTTTGCAAAAACTTGTATTTTGAATTTTTTTTCCTTCCCTTAGATGGCAAGTAATCTAATATGTTAAACATGCAATTATTCTATACATATTTCCACAATTATCATGGTGCATAAAAATCACATGAAAAAGGAAAAAATGAGAAAGAAAACAAAATATAAGCATACAACAATAAAAAGGTGAAAATGTTATATTGTGATCCACATTCAGTCCCTACAATTCTCTCTCTGGATGCTGATAGCTCTCTTTATCACAAGACCATTAGAAATGGCCTGAATCATCCTGCTGTTGAAAAGAGCCATGTCCATCAGAATTGATCATTGTACAATCTTCTTGTTGTCATATACAATATTCAGGTCCAGTGCACTATCTCCCACTGAGCTGCCTCAATGCACTGTGTATATATCAGTTATTTTCTATTCTATCTAAAAATTAAATTCATATTTTCATGCAAATCTGGCTGCCTTCTTATTTAGTTCACTTTGAAAACTATAGTATCTGGGGCAGCTAGGTGGTGCAGTGGATAGAGCACCAGCCCTGAAGTCAAGAGGACCTGAGTTCAAATCTGGTCTCAGACACTTAACACTTCCTAGCTGTGTGACCCTGGGCAAGTCACTTAACCCTAATATATATATGAAAATCATCTTTGCTTATTAAGCATTCTCTAGGGTCCTTTTCTTTTATGAATCCTGTACATTCAGAACTATTGTAAACCCAAATCTTTGGCTTTCACTTATCTTCTAGAATATGTCATTTACATCTCCACTTCTAAGCACTAGTCACACTCTTCTTTAGCCTTGGCATGTGAATCACATCAGAAATCTCTCTGTATGTCAGCATGCATGGGACAGAGTGGATTAGAGAGACATTCCAATTTGAACTCTTGCCCACACAAATCAGGATAGTATGTTTACCAATCATGACAGTTTGGTCATTAAAAATCTGCAAGTATGTATGGCTTATCCTAGGTACACATCCGCACATATAGCTTCCACTGATTTTTTTTTTTACAAGTAATATTACTCATACTTATTTTCACTTCACAAAATCCTTTGACTTCTTTGCATTTTTTTTGAGTGAGAAATTATGCTTTAAGTAACTTAAGATTTCTCTTCTTCTTTTTTCTTCTCCCCATTCAGTGATTTCTCTTCCTTTTGCTATCTTTCCAATCCTCTTTCCAGGATACATAACCAATACTTGGAACAATTTTTGCCTTTCCATTTCCTCTCTCTTGGGTTTCACTTTCCTTCCTTTTCCTTTCTTGGGTATTTAATTTCTCTCATTTTTCAGGCTCTTCCATAACTTCTTCCTCTCCCTTGTTTCCTTCCTGTTTAGAGTTGATGATTACCTTTCATCAGGTTTCCTGGCTAACCAGAGGAGAAATTAATCATGTATTTTACACATGTTTCACTCCTTCTTCTTCCTGCTTCTTGTTGCAGTAGCAGCTGCTGTTCTTTCTCCTTTTCTATGCTGCTCTCCAATTTCCACACTTGCTTTCATTCTTTCCACACTTTTCTTTCCTCTCTGTCATTTCCTGTAATTTGTTACCAACTCATCAAATATGAATCTTATGAATACATGGAAATGAGTATTTCATTATTAATATGTACAGTTTCAAGTAGTGATGAGATGTGGTAGAAGGCACCCTGGACCTGAAATTAGGATACCTGGGACAGCTTTGAGGCTTACTTACTAACCTTCTTGTTTTGCACAAGTCACTGATCTCCTATTGTCAGTTTCCTCCCTTGAAAAAAATGAGGATAATATTTCTTACACTATCTATCTTACAGGGTTATTGTGAGAAAAAATACATAAACCCTTAGGGAGCAAATGGAAAATAAAGAAGTAGATAGGAGAGTTCCTATTGAAAGACTTGCAATGGAGAGAATAATATAATAATAATGGGTTTGGTCTAATGCAGAATAAGTGAAAATGAGATAAAATAAAAGTGTTTGGTATGTAAAGTCCTTCTCAAATGGGCTCTGGACTATAATTTTTTTTTCCTTTTTTTCTTTCAAACTTAACAAACATCAGCAAGTATGAATATTTCAATATATAAAGGAGAACAGAAAAAGAGATGCAGTATGACACAGTGAAGTTTTATATAGTTAGTTGTTTAAAATATTTATTAAATTTCTAAAAAATGTCCAGTTCCTTTGTGTCTCCTTTTGAACTTCCTACTTTTTCTTTCATATACTTTACAAATAATTATTGATGAGCTTTTAGTTAAATGAAAGTATCTGCAAAGTGATGAGATATCAGGTAAATCCGCAAAAACTTCAATATTCCTATATGTAAGCAACAAAAGTTAGTAAAGAGACCTAAGAGGAGAAAAGCCATTTCAAATAACTACAGAAGTTATAAAATAGTCAGGAATATATCTTCTAAGATTCACCTAGGCACTATATGAATCTATATATAAAACATTCTTTGCAGAAACAAAGATAAATATAAATAAGTGGAGGAATACAAATTTTTCATAAGTAGATAGGAATAATATAAGAAAAATAAAGATATTGCCTAAATGTATTTATTCCATGCAGCACGTGGAATATACCCCAACGAATATTTTAATGGACTAGAAAAAGTAACAAAATTCTTATGGAGAAACAAAATATCAAAAATTTAAAAAGAATTAATTTCAAAAGTGAAAAGAAAAAAATGCCTATTAGTTCCAGATTTCAAACTATACTACAAAGCAGTAAACATTAAAATTATTGGTACTAGTTGAGAGAGAGAAACAGAGAGAGAAACAGAGACAAAGAGAGAGAGATAAACAGAGAGATAGAGATAGAGAGATCAGGTGAACATTTTAGTTACATAACATATTGGCGCAAACACAGTAGCATAGTAAACCCAAAGGCCCTAATAGATGGAGAATGAGGAAAATTTCAAGAAAAAGGATTGGTCTTTCCCCAACTTCTATCTATCTAAACACAAACATGGTAATATACTTGTTGCTTCATTACTAAATTGTTTCTGGAACCTGAAATTTGCCTTAACTGCAAAAGTTAGAAGTTAATAGAAATGGATGAGAATCTAAATTAAGTCCTCTGCATAAATGTTAAGGATTTTCCTAATTGGGGGTTTATAGCTGTTATAATTGTAATTATAATTTTTGTCTAAAACAAATTTCTTAAAATTCCAGAAGAGGGAACTGTGTAGATCTTATGGGTTATTATATATCTTTATCTTTCTCTAACCTTTAGTATAACTGCTAAGATCAAAGATGTATATAAGGTTTATGGCCCTCCTTAGCTTCTCCATTTTCTTTCACAGTTTAATCCTACTTTATCTTTATTTTTCTCTAGTTCTTAAGAAGCCCACTTCAATTGGGCACTGTATGAACCTACTCATTTTTCTCTACTTCCATATAGTAGAAGCTTCTATCTAGTTTCAAGATATTCCTCCTCGTATAAATTCCTCAGAACATGACTAAGTTCCTTAAGTAATTTTTTTACTAATTGAAACAGGTTTATAAATCCTGTTTACACTCATTTCTGTTTGATTTATTCAATACTTTTGTATTAGTATAGTATGTAGTATTATTTTTAAATTGGGTGAGATAATCAGTGGAGCCCCACTCTAACACAAAGAAAGGCAACTAATCCCCAGCTCTCAAAAAGCTTTTCTAATGAGGGTGACTATAGACATGTGAGAGGTATATATACTGTATGTGGAAGATTGTTGTTCATCTTTTATTTTTTAAGAGAATCAATGACATTATTTGTGATACCTCAACTTGCATGTGAATTGGATTTAAGTGAGGCAGAGTTGCACGGACATCATTGTATCTCTTCCATAGTCATCCAAGTCCAATAGCAAGATAAAGTCAAAACAACTGGTGATGGTTTGGAATATAGTGAATGACTTTGGCATCTTCAATATCCGACCAGACTCTAAGAGTTTCACAGCAGGTGCTTCAGCAAATCATTGCAACAAAGTGTTCTCATACACTCATTCTACCAGAAGAAATCTTCACATGCTTATGGTAGATATTCCTAATTCACTGATGGGTTTGAGTCTTGTCAGTGAGCTTCTCCCTGGTTTAACCCATTTGCTCAGAGTTTTATTAGGTTGTGGTTCCTGTGTGTTAGTTTCTTGGAGCCACAGGTGAGAGTTGAGTGAAAAGTGGACAGAAAAGGTAGACAATAAGCCCTGAAAAGAATTCAGCAAACCCTTGCACCAGAGACAGTAATTTTCCTTGATCACTTGACACATCCCATGTAATGGGTAATGAGTAATGGAAAGCAATTTTAGAGAAAAGACATAGATGAGAAGTGAGGAGAGAGAGAGAATTCAGGAAAGACATGCTGAAGAAAATGGAATTTGAGCTGAGTCTCAAAAGATGGAAGGAGATAAAGGAGGAAGAGCATTCCAGCCATGAAGGATAAGCACTAAATGGCATGGAGTTAAGAGGCTGAGTGAATAATAAGGAATAATAATAAAAAAAAACAAATGTTGTTGATCATGGAGTTCATAGAGAGCATTGTAGAACAAGAAAACTTACAAGATAGGAAGGAAGAAGGTCATGAAGGCCTTTAAGTGGCAAACAGGAAGTCTTTATTTTTAATCTTTGATGTAATAAGAAGCCAATGAAGTCCATTAAGCTGTTTTGAGGAGGGAAGTGTGAGGATATTTGTATGACATCATCAGATCTGTACTTTAAGAAACTCATTTTAATAGCAGAGTGAAAAATGGAATATAATGGGAAGTAGGGAAACCAATTTTGAAGTTTTGCTCCAAGGTGGCAGCTGTGTGACTGGAGGGAAGATGACATATATGGGAGATATGAAGGTAGAAATGACAAAAATTGGCAACTGTTTGTATATGTGAGATGAAAAATAGGAGTCAAAGATGACATTGCAGTTTTATCCCTGGGAAAATGTGAGAATCAGGGAGAGTTCGGAAGAGCAGTGGATTTGGAGGAAAAGATGAATTGTGATTTGGACACGATGAGCTTGAGATGTCTACAGAATATCCAGTAGTGCCAGGTCTACAGCTCTGGAAAGAGGTTAAGGCTTCCTGTGTTGATCTAGAAATCATCTGCAAAGAGATGACATTTGAACCCAAGGAAATTAATGAGATTATCAAGCAAGATGCTATCAAAGGAGAAAGGAAGAGAACCCAAGAAAGAACCTTGGGCACATACTACTTTTGCTTTATAGATCTCAGTTTCTTCACCCATAAAATGGGGCAGAAGCAAGAAACTTTAGTGTCATTTTTGGTCTAATATTCTAAGATCTTCTTTTATATCTGCACTTTATGAGCAGTCTTTGACAACATTAAGATATAGACAAATAGTGACTTTACCCAGGTCATATAGCAAATCAGAAGAGCAAAATTAAAATATTTGGTGTTTTATGCCTAAACTGTCATTTGCTTCATGGATCCTTGAAATGGTTTGCAGACCTAACAGTTGTTCCCAAATAAAGCTTGTCCATAAGAAACAATAACAGGGAGAGGAATATGTAAGATTTTCTTTGCTTTGCCCCTCTCTCCATTGAGGCTATTGCAGGGGTATACTTCCTGCCTCCCAGTATCCCAAGCCTTGGCTATTCTAATGCTTGCCACAGCATGCTTTGCAAGTGACTGTCAAGGTGATGGGAGCCTCTGGGGTCCATCTAAGCACAGAGTCCACCTCTTGCATTGATCATTTTCTCTGCACTTGCTCTGAGAGTACCTGTCAGCCTGCTCTGACAGCCTATTCTGCTCTGCTCCTCTATCCATTTGTGACCATTTCTGTTCTTCTTTTTTGCTCTCTAGCTCCTGAACTCAGATTGCCAGTAGCTTGCCAACAGCATACTGTATGCCCTTGTCATCTCTAGCCAACCACACCTGCTGCTCCCACCTGTTCCTGTCCTGTGCCAAAATTCCCCCTGTGGCCATTAGTGCCATCAGTGCCCCTTGAGGGTGAGAAAGGCCATTCCACCCCAACCCACAGCCCACTTCCTCAATCAGTAGTTGCTTTTGGACACAACTAAATAGTGGCATCTGGGAAATACCATGTCATCTGTTCTTGAGAAGGTATATGGCTTCAGCACATGCCAGGGTGCTTAACAACCGCATTTCAAGGTCTGAAGTGCTTACTGTCCTTGGATTCATTGGCTGGGCTTCCATGACCTGCAAAACCTTCCAAAATGGAGGGTAATTGTTAAAATTGAGGCAACAGATTGTGGTGGAAAGAACATTAGGTAGTCCTGGAGGCAAAGCCAAAAGTCTTGGGTTCAAATCTTAGTTCCCCTGTGTGTGAATAAATAGATACATATATAAATACATAGCTATGTAGTTCAAATCTTAGCTCAGAAGTTTAAATAACTTTGGGCAAATCATGTAATCTCTATGAAATTGCCTCATCTCTAATGAATAATACAACAACAACAACAACAATAATAATAGCTAGCATATCTATAACAGCTACTATATTCCAGACACTGTGCTAAATGCCATTTTAAAAAATTCTCATTTGATCCACAAGAAAATCTTTAGAAGTAGGTTCTATTATTATTATTTCTATTTTTCAATTATCCCCATTTTAATTGAGGAAATAAAGAAAAATAGAGGTTTGATGAGTCATACAACTAATTAGTATATGAGGGCAAGATTTTGAATTTGTCTTTCTGACTCCAGGCCCAGTGCTCTATCTTGTGCTATCAGATGCTTCTCTGTTCCTCAAGATCATATGAGAAAAGGTATGTTTCTTGCTTTTACAAGTCTTAAGTAACTCTACAAATATTGGTGTTTTCTTGTTCTTGGTCCTCTCTCTATATTCTCTTTTGTGATCATCTCATAATTAAATAATATCAATTATTACTTCAACAATATCCAAACTTACACCTGACCTTTCCTCTGATCAATCTAGTGCTACATTTCAAATTTCTTGCTATTTTTACACAAATTTCCCATCAAGCTGAACTCATTATCTCTTCATCCTCCCAATTCCATCTTCTCTATTCTTTCCCAGGCATCCAACACTCAAAAGCTCATTTTCTTTTCTTTTTAAAAATATTTTCTTTGCATACCCATCAAAACCCAATCTTATCAGTTCCTATTTTCTATTTCAAACCTCAGATCAAAACCAAACTTTTAAGTTAGAACTTCTTTGATTCTTCTAATTGCTAGTGAACTACTAAATTGCATTTTTTATTTTAGGATTATTTGGTGGGCAGCTAGATGGTATAGTAGATAGAGCATAGACCCTGAGGTCAGCAGGACTTGAGTTCAAATCCAGTCTCAGACACTTAACACCTACTAGCTATGTGACTCTCGGCATGTCACTTAACTCCTATTGCCTTAAAAATAAAATGCTATTTTAATAGTATTTTATTTTTTCAAATACATGTAAAGATAGTTTTCAAGATTCACCTTCATAAAACTTAGTGTTTCACTATGCCCAAAGGTTTGAATATTCTTTGATCCAACAGAGTCTAAACAGGGTTGGTATCCCAAAAAGATCATAAAAAAGAGAAAAGCACTCACATGTATATAAACATATTTGTAGCAGCCTTTTTTTTTAGTGGCAAGGAACTGGCAACAGAGTCGATGCCTATCATTTAGGGAATGGCTGAATAAGTTATGATATATGAATGTAATCGAATATTATTGTTCTATAATAAATGATCACAGGATGATATCAGAAAAGACTGGAGAGGCTTTCATGAACTGATGATATGTGAAGTGAGTAGAACAAAGAGAACATTGTACACAGAAATAAGAAGATATGATGATCAATTCTGATGGACTTGGCTCTTTTCAACAATGAGGTGATTCAGGCCAATTCCAATAGACTTGTGATGAAGAGAGCCATCTGCACCCAGAAAGAGTACTATGGAATCTGAATGTGTATCATAATACAGTATTTTCACCTTTTTGTGATTGCTTGCTTTTCCCCCCATTTTCCCCCTTTTTGATCTGATTTTTCTTTTGCAGCATGATAACTGTGAAAATATGTACAGAAAAATTGCACATGCTTAACATATATTGAATTACAACTCTATCTAGGGGATAGGGGGGTAAGGGACAAAAAATTTGGAACATAAGGTTTTGCAAGGATGAATGTTAAAAACGATCTAGGCATATATTTTGAAAATAAAAAGCTATTATTTTTAAAAGAATTGTGTTGTTACAAATTTTTCTCCCTCTCCTCTCTCTTACCCCTTCCACAAGTGGGAGCAATCCCATATGGGTTAAATAGGTGCAATTCTTTTAAATGTATTTCTATATTTGTCATGCTGGGGAAAAATAATCACATCAAAGGGGAAAACATGAGAAAAGAAAAAAGAAAAACAACAACCAAAAAAAGGTGAAAATACTATGCTTTGATCCATATTCTCTGGATATGGATGACACTTTCCATCTCAGCTCTATTGGAATTGAATTGAATCACCCTGAAAAGAGCCAAATCCATCACAATTATTGCTCATCATATAATTTTGCTGTTACTGTGTGCAGTGTTCTCTTGATACTGCTCACGTCACTTAGCATCAATTATTAAGTCTATCCAGGCCTTTCTGAAATCAGTCTACTCACCATTTCTTATAGAACAATAATAGCCCATTATAATCATGCCAAAACTTATTCAGCCATTCTCCAACTGAAGTATCCACTCATTTTCTAGTTCCTTGCCACTACAAAAGGGGCTGCTACAAACATTTTTGCACATGTGGGTCCTTTTCCCTTTTTTATAATCTCTTTGAGATATAATCACTGCTAGATCAAAGGATATACACAGTTTGAGAATCTTGGCATAGTTCCAAAAAATCTTGCATTTACTTTGTAAATATTTTCTCCCCCTGTAGAATATAATGTTCTCAAGGGTAGGAACAGTTTAATTTTTGGTTTTGCATCTCCAATACCTAGCCAAGTACCTTTCTCCCTATAATCTGTCCTCTCTCCAACACAGGTCCAGAGTAAAGAACAGCTCAGAACAATTTTCTGAATTAATTTAAAAACAAAAACAAAAGCAAAACTTCAATAGCTCCTCTTTAATTAATAAATAAAGTATAAATTCCCTTTCATAGTATACTTCATGTAAACTCTGAGAATCCTTTTTTCAACTTCTATTCTTACAGATAAATCTTGGGTCCCAGAGCAAGGTTACATTTTTCCTTCAGCACTCTAGAGGTACTTCTAAACATTTAAGGGGCTGTATTTCCCTAATACCATTGGCTTGAGCTCCCATAAGCATGTTTCTCCCCCACCCCACTATTGTTATCTATTGAGTTTGATTTTTTCAGCTTTTAGAAATTTATTTATTGAATAATTTTTTTAAATTTACTGAACATTTACTGAGGGAGCATTCTTTCTGAATTCAAATCTGACTTCAGAGTCTTACTAGTTGTGTGCCCCTAGCTAAGTCCCTTAAACCCCCTTTACCTCAGTTTCCCTATCTTAAAAATGAGCTGAAGAAGGAAATGGGAAAGGGGAAACTCTCTGTCAAGAGAATACCAAATGAGATCATGAGGATTTGAAGACAACTGAATAGTAACAGTTACTGAAGAGGAAAAGTAAGAAAGGTGATCAACAAAACATGATCTTAAATCTGTGACACTCTCTCACAAATAATAGAGAGTCCAAGAGAAAGATGGCTCAATCTTAAAAGAATACAACTTAAAAAAAGGGTAACCAAGCCCCTCATTGCTGGCAGTCTTTTTTACCTGTACCTGAGGTAGTCCTTCTTAGTGTAGTTAATCTGTATTCAGGCTGTTTGGGATCCTAATGCTGCTAGTCTCTTATGGAGATGATGTGGGATGCTAATGAGAAGCTAGGAAATCCCATAGTTTCTAGACTTTTTGAAGTTCTGTGGTCCTCTTCCAGTCCTGGCTTCTTAAACTTTTTTCACTTTTTGCCCAAGAAATTTTTTACACAATTACAGGTATATAGGTACATAAAATAAATATAATATTGATAATCAATCATAAAAATTATTTTAAGACAATTCTTTGATATACATCTAATTTTACCACTTATCAATGACAAAGGCAAATTAGTATACTAATGTTATAGATGTGCAAAGTTTATTTTTTTTATTAAAAGCTTTTTATTTACAAAACATATGAGTGATGTTTCTACATTGACCTTTGCAAAACTTTATTTTGTTCCAAGCTTTTTCCCTCCTTCCCCCCACCTCCACCCCTAGATGACACATAATCTAATACATGCTAAATATGATAAATTATATGACAAATCCAATATATGTATACATATCTATACAGTTATCTTACTGCACAAGAAACATCAGATCTAAAAAGAGAGGGGAAAAAACAACCTAAGAAGGAAAACAAAATGCATCAAAATATTCACAGAAAGTGTTAAAATGTTGTGTTGTGGTTCACACTCAGTTCCCTCAGGCCTCTCTCTGGATGTATATGACTATCTTCATCACTGAACAATAGGAACTAGTTTGAATCACATCATTGTTGCAGAGAACCATGTCCATCAGAATTGATCATCGTATAGTCTTGTTGCTGTGTATAATGTTCTCCTGGTTCTGCTGATTTCACTCAGCATCAGTTCATGCAAGTCTCTCCAGGCCTCTCTGAAATCGTCCTGCTGGGCGTTTCTCACAGAACAATAATATTCCATAACATTCATATACCATAATTTATTCAGCCACTCTCCAACTGATGAGCATCCATTCAGTTTCCAGTTTCTAGCAACTACAAAGAGGGCTGTCACAAACATTCTTGCACATGTGGGGCCCTTTTCCTCCTTTAAGATCTCTTTGGGATATAGGCCCAATAGAAACACTGCTAGGTCAAAGGGTATGCACAGTTTGACAACTTTTTGGGCATAGTTCCAAATTGCTCTCCATAATGGCTGGATCACAGTTCCACCAACAATGTATCAGTGTCCCAGTTTTCCCACATCCCCTCCAACATTTGTCATTATCTTTTCCTGTCATTTTAGCCAATCTGACAGGTGTGTAGTGGTATCTCAGAGTTGTACTAATTTGCATTTCTCTGATCAATAGTGACTTGGAGCACGTTTTCATGTGATTACAAATAGTTTCAATTTCTTCATCTGAAAATTGTCTGTTCTTATCTTTTGACCATTTATCAATTGGAGAATGGCTTGAATTCTTATATATTTGAGTCAAATCTCTAAATTCTCTATATATTTTAGAAATGAGGCCACAAAGTTTATTTTTACATAAAGAATTAAACTTTGGGGCAGTTAGATAATAACAGTGAATAGAGCACAGGCCCTGGAATCAGAACTTCAATTTCAAATTCAACTTCAGTTACTTAACATTTCCTGGCTATGTGAGCCTGGCATGTCACTTAACTGTGGCTGCTGAAAGAAAAGAATTAAGTTTTAGTAAATGTTTATTAACTTTTATTGTTGCCAAATTTTTTATGACTCCCACATTCAGATACATGATCCACAGTTTTGTTCTAGTCAGAATGGTAAGTAGGAAAGAAGACATAAGCCTGATTGGGGTCTCCAACATTTGATTGTAAGTTCTTTGAGGGGAGGGACTGGATTTTTCCTCTTTTTGTATCCCTAGCACTTGGCACAATGTCTGTCACATAGTAGGAACTTAATAAATTCTGACTGATTAAAGCTAAAGCCTCTCTTTTTCCCACCTCCCACCTTAGGCAGTTTATTCTTAGGCATTTGCTGAAACACATATTCTCCATATTTTCTCTTTATCTTTCTCTGTGTCTGTGTGTCTATGTGTGTGTGTGTGTGTCTGTCTGCCTGTCTGTCTGTCTGTCTGTCTGTCTCTCTCTCTCTCTCTCTCTCTCTCTCTCTCTCTTTCTCTCCCTTCCCTCTCCTCTCTTCTCTTCTCCTCTCTTTCTTTTTCTTTCCCTCTCCCTCTCCTGGCTCATTCCTTGTTGGAATTCCCGAATTTCAGCTAGAGGGCATAATGCAGTCCCTCAGCTAACAAGAACAGATTTCCTATCTAGTATCATTTCACTTCATTCATTAGCTTTCAACGACTTTTTCACATAGCTAAAGATAGATTGAGCATTTTATAATCTACTTTAAATGAATTGGAATGAGCAAGTAAATATCATTCAATCCTATCATAACTACCATTCAAGACTAAAAATCTTACTATGACATATTTTCCTAGAGCCACTGTACTAGTTACTTTAATATAATCTATTTTCCAGATCAATTGAACTTCTCCTTGTCCCTCATTTTTATATTGTTCTTTCTTTTTTGTGTGTACTCACTCCCTATACCTGGAATGACTCTCCTCCATTTAGCCACCCATCTTTACATACTGAGCCAAATCTCTCCTTCAAGAGCCAATTAAGTTGTCACTTCTTTTATGGAGCCTTTCTTGATTTTTTTCCCTTCTAAAATTCATCTCTCAGCACTCAAATTTCTCATAGCCTCCTATCTGAAAGACTTTTTTCATTTAGTATATAATACATATTTATGTGTATGTGTATTTGCTCTGGATCAATTATTTCAGCAGTATCAGTATGAAAAATCACTCCATCTTTATAGATCAGCAACTCATTTATGTTATACAGAGATTTTTAGGTCTTTTTTCAAATTTTATTTTACTTTATTTTTTAAATATACATTGTTTTATCTTCATGTTGGGAGACAAAAACCCAAACAAAAGGGAAAAACCACAGGAGAGAAAGAAAAAACAAAAAAAGAAGTGAACATAGCACATAGCACATGTTGACTTATCTTCGGTCTCCATAGTTCTTTTTCTTGATGCAGATGGCATTTTCTATCCAAAGTTTATTAGGATTACCTTCGATTATATGCTATTTTTCAAAGATCATAGATATTTCAATTGCATTTTTTCAAAAAGCTATTAAATCTTGAAGTGATTTTTAACTATGAGAAATCATCTGCTTTACTATCATAACTAGAAGGAGACTGAATGAAGTACAGAAAAAAATTAATATTTTTTCTTAGTTTAAAGAATTATTTTAATTTTTAAATTATGAAGAGAATGAAGAAAATTCATTAGAAAAGACTGGTAGAATTGTCTCACATTTATAAGAATTCAAG
>JAJPUD010013097.1:31493-45902 GCA_023553655.1 Myrmecobius fasciatus | reverse complement strand
GCATACCCTTTGACCCAGTAGTGTTTCTACTGGGCCTATATCCCAAAGAGATCTTAGAGGAGGGAAAGGGACCCACATGTGCAAGAATGTTTGTGGCAGCCCTTTTTGTAGTGGCTAGAAACTGGAAACTGAAGGGATGCCCATCAATTGGAGAGTGGCTGAATAAATTATGGTATATGAATGTTATGGAATATTATTGTTCTGTAAGAAACGACCAGCAGGACGATTTCAGAGAGGCCTGGAGAGACTTGCATGAACTGATGCTGAGTGAAACGAGCAGAACCAGGAGATCATCATGCACAGCAACAACAGTATTACATGATGATCAATTCTGATGGACATGGCTCTCTGCAATAAAGAATTGTCTCAAACCAGTTCCAGTGGTTCACTGAAGAAAACCATATACACCCAGAAAGAGGGACATGAAATATGGACCACAACGTAACATTTTCATGATCTCTATTGACATTTGCTTGCATTGTGTTGCCTTTCTCTGATTCTTTTTTTTTTCTTGTAGATAGGATTTTTTTTGCATAACTTCTCAAGCATTTCAACATTATTAACATGTAGTGGACTTCCTGCCATCTGGGGGAGGGGAGGGGACTGGGGGTAAAATTTGTAATGGAAAGCTTTGTAAAGATCAAGGTTGGGGAACTACCCATACATATGTTATACAAATAAAAAGCTTAAAAAAAAAGAAAGAAAAAGAAAGGAAAAAAAAAACAATATAATTTGACACAAAAAGCAAAGGATTTCACCAATTCCACATCCAGTTTCTTGAATGTGTTCAGAGTAAAAGGAGTCCATACAGCAGAATGTGGTTTCTGAAGCAAAAATAGTTTTCAACATTCATCTTTGCAAAACTTTGTGTTCCAAATTTTTTCTCTTCCTCCCTCTTTCCCTCTTCCCCTAGATAGCAAGTAATATAATATAGGTTAAATATGTAGCCCTAACTTTTTAGTCAGACCACCTGGATTTCAGTGCTTACTGTTAACTCACTGCCTATTTGACCTTGGGCTAGACCTTTAAACTTTTATGCTCATATGAAAAATGAGGGACCTGCATTATGAGTTCTTAATCTGAAATCTGTGAAAGAACTGGGCAAGTAAGGGGAAGGGAGGCCCAGTGGGGGGAAAAAAGGGTAATGTTACTCTTCCTGGTTGGGTTTTTAGGCTTTCTCCTTCTGAGGAATACTGTGTCGAAAAAAAATAGATTTTTTAAAGTCACATGGGGGAAGTTTTCTTGGGAGGTGTTTGGAGATGAAAAGACTTCACCGTTTTCTATACCCCCTATCTTGGGAATAAGAGTTAATTTTGAAGCATGGGGCACTATGGAATATAATCCTACCAAGATCCTAGAATGGTAAAAGCACTGGATTGAAACAAAATACAAAATTCAGGTGAACTGAATTTAAAGTTCTGAACATTATTGAGTTTGAACTTGGAATCCCAGGTTCAAATCCCAGTTCCACTACTTAATAGCTGGGTAAACGAGGCAAATTGCTTAAATTCCCTTCATCTCATTTTTTGCTTCTTTAAAAAAGAAACCTTATTTGTTACTTCAATCAACCAATGAGCATTTACTTTTTGTTTTTTTGTTTTGCTCTTTGAGGTAATTGGGGTTAAATGACTTGCCCAAAATTCACACAACTAGTAATTATCTGAAGCCAAATTTGAACTCCAATCCTCCTGACTTTAGGACTGATGTTCTATTCAGTGTGCTACCTTGCTAACTCTCAATAAGCATTTGTTAAAAGCCTACAATGTGCCAGGTAAGGAAGAAAAAAATGAAACACTTCCCTGACCTTAAAAGAGCTTTTATGAAAGAGAGGAAGGTAGAGAGGACAAAATGCATACATATAAATAAATAAATATAAAATATGTATAAAAGTCCTAATTCGGGCAGTGGTTAAATGAGGTAGAGGGATCAAGAAAAGCCTCAAGTAGGAAGTGGTACCTAAGCAGAACTTTGAAGGATGTTAGGGTCTCTAAGCAGAGAGGAGGATGGAAAGCATTCCTAACTGACTGGGGGATAGGGAGAGAGGTGACTATGGCAAAGACATGCAGAGGGAAATGGAATGTATAAGTATGAGAGCATTTGAAAATAATAAAGTCTCTCACACAAAGAAAAGATTTGATGGCAGGAGGGGAGAGGAGGAACAGCATCAGGAGGAAAACAGCTATTCACAAGTCTTTATTAAATATCCACTTTGTATTAGACACCATACTAGATGTTGGGAATACAAAGAACCTCTCCCCCAAAATTCCTATTTTTAAGGAATAATTATTCTACTAGATGGATACATATACATAAATATAAAATGTCTGCAAAATAAATAAAAAGTAATTTAAGTAAGGTTCAAGGACTAAAAACTCAGGAAAGGGGACTTCAAAGGAGCCAGAGATTCTAAAAGGCTGAAATGAGGAAGGAGAATAATATGTCGGCACTAAAATATATCAAAGAGGTAGGAAATATTTGGAAAACAGCAAACTAGCCAATTTAATTGAAAAGTAGGGTGTGGGGAGCAGGGAGAGGGGTGTGACAGAAGAGGTAATCAATCTAGAGAGGTGGGCTGGAGATGGATTTTGAAGATTTTAAATGTATAAAGATTTTGTAATGATGGTGATGGGTGGAAGAGTACAGGAAAAGGCATGTAACTTGCTAATAATCAGCTTTGTGAAAAATGAATGATGAAAATTATTGGAAAAGTAATAGCTTGAAATGCAGGTGTGGAGGGCCTTCAGTCTAAGCTAAGAAGTTTGTAATATGTCCAAGAGGAAGAAGGAGCCTCTGAAAGTCTGTTGAGCAATAAAGTGACATGGCAATAATATATGCATTACAAAAAATTATTTTGGTAGTTGTGTGAATGAACAGGAGAGGGGAAACTCTAGAGGTAAGGAGACCAGTTAGAAGGCTATTGCAATAGTCTGGGTGAGAGGTGATGAAAGTCTGAACCCGTGGGGCAGAAGTGTGAGGTGAAAGCAAGGGTAGAAAGTGAGAGATGGTGGAGCTGGAATTAACAAAATGTGGTGACAAACTGGATGTGGGGGACTAGAGAGAATGATGTAGTGTATAGAGAGCCCGGCATGGAATTAGGATTTCAAATCTGACCTCAGACACTTACTACTTGTGTGACACTGAGCAACTCACTTAACCCTATTTGCCTCAGTTTCCTTATCTATAAAATGACCTGGAGAAGGAATAGAAAATCACTCCAATATCTCTGCCAAGAAAACTCCAAATGGGGTCACAAAGAGACAGACATGACTGAAAATAACAACAAAACAAAGCAAACTCTAGTGGTTTCCTTAACATGTAAAGGAGCCAAGAGTTTAGAAGAGACAAACATTCTGGCAGAACTCTCCCAATATTTCTTTCCTTCAACTTTAACACAATGCATCAAGTAAAATTCTGGAGTAGTATAACCATACTCACATACAAGAGGTACAGAAGAAAGTTTTTACAACGCAGAGGAAAATGGGAGGGGTGACAGCAGGTAGAATCTGAAATGACTGAGGAAGCAAAGATTCGAATTTTCAAGCATATTGCCATATTAAGCAATGCATGGCCTTTAGGACAAAGTTGGGATAAAGAGGTAAAGGTTCCTCAACTTTAGCACTAGGCTCTAAATATAGGGGGAGATAGGTTTTTATGCATTAAAGGATAACAATAAAGCAGGGTACAAAAATGATATATAATTAGGTAATCTGATTTCTAATTGGAGGAAAGATTAGGAGCTTTCCAAGTTGAGAGAGGGATAAATGAATTTTGAGAGTAGGGAAGAAAAGAATCACATAACTATCTCAATAGATGCAGAAAAGACTTTTGACAAAATATAATACCCATTCCTGTAAAAAAAAATACTAGAAAGCATAGGAATAAATGAAATTCTATTTAAAATAAATAATGCCTATCTAAAACCAAGAAAAAGTATTATTTGTGATGGGAATAAACTAAAAGCCTTTCCAAAAAGATCAGAGGTAAAGCAAAGACGTGCTAGAATTGCTCACTTTTGCAAAAAGACAAGAAAAAGAAATTGAAGGCAGAAAAATAGGTAGCAAGAAAACAAAACTATCACTTTTTGTGGATGATATGATGGCATAGTTAAAGAGCCCTAGAAAATAAAGTTTAAAAATTAGTTGATTAACTTTAGCAAATTTGCAGGATATAAAATAAACCCATATAAATCATCAGCATTTTATAAGTTACTAACAAAACCCAGCAGGAAGAAATTAAAAGAGAAAATCTGTTTTAAAAATCTACAGATAGTATACAACATTTGGGGTTCTATCTAATAAGATATACAAAGGAACTTTATGAAAACAATTATAAAACATTTTTCACACAAATAAATCAACATCTAACAATCAGAGAAATATTGATTATAATGGGTAGGGTAAGCAAATAGAATAAAAATGAAAATATTACTTAAAATAATTTACTTATTCAGTGTCCCAATCAAACTATCAAAGAATTGTTTTTAATACAGCTAGAAAAAACTCATCAAGAAGAACAAAAGGTCAAGAATATGAAGGAAATTAATTTTTTCAAAACGTGAGGAAAGACATCCTAGCAGTACCAGCTTTCAAACTATATTACAAAGTGTAAATTATTACAACTTTCTGGTACTGGATAAGAAGCAGAATGGTTGATCCAGAGGAATAGATTACATAATATGTAGAAGGTAAATGACCATAATAATTTAGTCCAAATTAACATAACTCTGAGGTACCATTTCACACCTATCAGATTAGCTAACATGACAGAAAAAGAAAATGACAAATATTGGAGGGGATGTGAGAAAATAGGGTACATTAATTAAGGCACTGTTGGTGGAAGTGTGAACTGATTCAACTAATCTGGAAAACAATTTGGAACTATACCCAAAGGGCTGTAAAACTATATATACCTTTTAACCCAGGAATGTCCCTACTAAGTCTGTATTCCCCCCAAAAAAAATCAAAGAAAAAGAAAAGGACCAGTGCACAAAAATATCTATAGCAACTCTATTTATGATGACAAAAAGTTGAAAATTGAGGGGATACTCATCAGTTGAAGAATAACTGAACAAGCTATGGTATCTGTTATGAAATGCTACTGTGCTATAAGGAATAAGGAGGAGGGTGACTTCAGAAAAAACTTGGAAAGACTTCTATGAACAAAAGCAAAGTGAAGTGAGCAGAACAAAAAAAAATGTATCCAGTAACAGCTATTGCAATATGGAACAATTGCAAAGGACTCATGATGAAAAAAGCTATCCCCAGAAAGAGAATTGATGATGTGCTGATTTTAAGCAAATTTTTGCCACTTTCTTTTTCTTTTTAGGGGGGAATTTTGCTAATATGGGAATATGTTTGATATGACTTCCACAGATAATGGATATTATTATTGCTTGCCTTCTCAATGAGTGGGGTTGGGGCTAGAGAGAGAGAATTTGGAATTCCAAATTTTAAAATGAATGTTAAAAAATATTTTAAAAGCCATGTAAAAGGGGGGAGTGCTAATTGAGTTAATTATCATGTACCTCCTCACCTTAAATTAGGTGAGACAATCTTTATTATATCAATCAATCCATGGCTTTAAATTAAGTGCAAAAAAGTGCATCACTTGAGAAAAATGAAAACTACTAGATAATGACTGAGTCCCTTTAAGTAATCCCAAGATACTTTTTATGACTCAATCATGGCCTGTCTTAGATAAAAATAAAAAAGATAGTCTAGAACCCAGATATTTGACTAGAGGGTGAATCCAGAAGAGAGGTTAGTCCAATCAAAACTTCTTAAAAAGAAATGGGGAAAAGAGCCTCTAGTCCTAACAGCAGAGAATTACTAAATCTTCTGACCTTTTGAAGTTCACAACCAAACCAGAAGAAATAAAAAGAATAATTGGAATCCAGTGTGCATAGTTTTATACTTAAAAAAATATTGATAACACAAAAGAAATTGAATAATACCTTCAAAAAAGCAAAATACCCAAACTACAAGATTAAATAGAGATCTCAAATAACCCAATCTCAGAAGAGAAAATAGAACTAGCTATAAAAGAATTAGAGAAGAAAAAAAAAACAAACTCCTGTCCCTGATTGGTTAACATGAAAATTCTATCAAACTTTTAATGAATAATTAGAATCTGTACTAGCTGTATGACAAAGAACAAATTACTTAACTCCTATTTGCCTCAGAACCTCATCTATAAAATTGGGACACATTTGACAACAAAGTGGAACACCATTCTAGTATTCAAGAAATTTTGTCCATGGGGATTACATAGAGTCAGATATAACTGAACAATGAAACCAAACAAAAAAAATCCTTATTACAAAAATTATTCTCAAGAACAGAGAAAGAATGATCCTGACCATATTCTTTTTGGGGACAAATATAGTTCTAATATCTAAAAGAGAAAAATACAAAATATAAATATAGGAGATATACAAGAAGAAATATAGATCATTACCATTGATGAATGTTTATTAAAAAATTTTTAAATGTCAAATCCTAGTCATCTAATCAATCATTTATTCACTATGGTCAAAGTAGATTTAAACCAGGATTACACAGTAAATGTAGTTTTTTTTAAAGACTGACAAAGTACAATAGTTTTATGTTTTAAAAAAACCTATTAAGTGTTTTTTTTAAATATTATCAAAGGTAAGTGTCATTTGCAATAGAGATACACAAGAATCTTTCCTAATAAATACAGGAGTAAAGCAAGGATGCTCACTCTCTCCATTAGTATTTCACATAATTCTGAAAATCTTAGCGTAACAATATCAAGCAAAAGAAATTGAAGTCATAAACACAAGTAAAGAGAAGGTAAAATTATCGCTATTTGCTGATGATATGATAGTTTACTTGAAAAGAGCCTAGGGAATAAAACAAAGATACAAATTTTTCAGCAAAGTTGCAGGCTACAAAAGAAATCCTCAAATTTTTATCAATGGCATTTCTATGTAATAATAAAAAAAAGCAATAATAAAATGGGAAAGCCCATTTCATATAAGCAAAATGTATAAAATATCTAGGCAACCTACCTACAAAAGACCTCATTATATTCAATTCCAAAGTGCTTCTGAAAAAAATAAAGAACAACTTAAATAGCTGGAGTTCATGCCTGGGCTGTGCCAATAATAACCAAAGTTAACTTACCCTTTTAATATTATACCAACCAAATTACCAAAGACACACTTTATAGAACTTGATAAAATAATAACAAAAATTAATTTGGAAAAAATAAAATAGCTGGAATAGCAAGAAAAAGACTAAAAAAGGAAGTGTGGGTAAAGAGATTTAGTATTTCATCAATCATTAAAACCAACTTGATACTGTTTTTTTTTAAAGGCATAGATAAATGGAACAGACTAAAGCAATGAGAATCAGAAATCAATAATTCAGTGTTCTACATACAAGAAATAAATTCCTTAGGAAAGTATTCCCTATGTGATTAAAAAAAATCAGAAAAAAACTGAAAAGTAGTCTAGAAGAAATTAGGCTTAGACCTTATACTATATTCTATAATAAAACACAAATGGATATATGACATTAATATTAAAGATTATTTTATTAAAAATTAGAAAAGAAGATATATACCTTTATAGAAGACGTATTGTTAAGCACATGAGGGATATGGGTAATTACAAAAAAAAGAAAAAGAAAGGGAAAAAAGCATAACTTTGATTGAAACTGAAAAGCTTCTGCATGAACAAAATTATGCATTTAAGAAAGGAATCAGGTAAATGGGGGGAAAAATCTTTCATAAAAATTTGGTGTCCATATTTCTTTCATAAAGATTTGGTATCCAAGATACACAAACAATTAACAGATATAAATATGTATATATATATATATATATATATATATATATATGTATGTATGTATGTAACACCAAAATCCATTCCCCAATAAGTGGTCAAAAATATGAATAAGTCATTCTCCCAAAAGAATAGCAAAATAATAAACTTATGAAAGAATGCTGCAAATCGCTGATAGTAAAAGAAATGAAAATCAAAACAACCCTGAGGTTTCACCTCATACCCTGAAAACTTGACAAGGATGACAAAAAAATGTCAGTGGTCATAGTTGGAGGGGTAGTGGGAAGATAGATACACTAATACATAGTGGAGTTAAGAATCAGTACAACCATTTTGGAAATCAATTAGGAATTATGCAAACAAAGCAACTAAAATATCAGTGCCTTTTTATGCCCCAAGGAGGTCTCTAATTAGAAAAAAGTCCCCAGATACACCAAAATGTTTACAATATTTGGGGTTAGCAAAAAAAAATTGGAAACAAAGTAAGGATATATCAATTAGGGAATGGGTAAACAAATTGTGGTATAGGACTGTAATAGAATATTACTATGCTGTAAGAAATAATGAATGTGACGAATACAGAGATTTGAATGAACATAAGTAGAATAAAGCAAACAGAATATAATACATACAATGACTAAAAGATAAAATTGAAAGAACCATAAAAAATCAAAAGTAAATGTGGCAAATTTTTAATAAACAAGTAGATCTTGAAAGAAGAGATATGAGAACACATTTCCACCCCATTCTTTTGCAGAGATGGGAGATCCACAAGTGTACATTGTACATATTTTTAGACTTTTCAATATATAAATCTGTTATGCTAATTTTCCCTCTTTTCCTTTCTTATCTCGAAAATGTCATTTATTCAAATGTTAAATATTGTTTTTACATGTAAATAAGGGAAAATAAAATATTACATTTTAAAAAGGAGGAAAAAAACAAAAATAAAATACTCTGAAAAGGGAAAGAGAAAGGATATGAGGGAAAATAGGGCGTTATAAAATTTACATCAATAAAAAGTAATTTTTAAAAAATTTTAAAAGTCTTTTAGGATCTATGAATTTTCCTATTTTGCCACTTGAGCTTTTAGGGTTGAGCTTATTTTTTTAAATAATATCTTTCCAATTACATGCAAAAAACAATTCTTTAGTTTTAAAATTTTAGTCCCTAGTTATCTTCCCCCCCTTCCCATTCCCTAGTGCAAGCAATTTGGTATAACTTACACATACGTAATCAGGCAAAATATATTTCCATATTAGTCATGTTGTAAAAGAAAATATAGAACACATACACACACATACAAGTAAAAAGCAGTTCGCTTCAAACTACATTCACTTCCCATAAATTCTTTCTTTGGAGGTGAAGAACATTTTTTCATCACAAATCCTTTGGAATTGTCTTGGATCATTGTCTCAATTTCTTATAAATTCTAGTTTGTGCCAGACTTTTCAGGGCAACACTTATAGCAACTTTTTTTTTACAAGACCATCTTAGTAAAAAACCTAGTTTTAAAAGTTAATAAAGTCTGACTGACTAATAGATATCTAAGGATAATCAATGGGAGAAAAAAAACTTCTAGAAGTTTTAAGGTTATAAAATACCAGAAACTATCCATAGAACCTCAGAGTTAGCACCTATTCTCTGTTAACCTAAACTACCAATGCAAATAGAAGTTAGGAAAGTGAGCCCTGGACATGTGGGAATTAGTTAAGTTGGACAATTATGGTACTGGCTTCTACTGGACTGGCTTCTACGGACTGGGTCAAAGGGTCATGGACCCTAGAAAAGATCAAAGAAGTTGGCTGTAAATCCTGGCTTTGAAGAACCAGTAGCATTGATTTCCTTATCCATAAAATGAGAGATTTGGCCTAATGTCCCAACTCTAAATCTAAATGAATAGGACTCTAAGTCTCTAATATTATAATCCTGTTTAGTTCTTCCATTACTCTGGTATATTGCTATTGTTATTTAGTCACATCCAGGTCTTTCTGAGCCATTTAGCTTTTTCTTAGCAAAGATACTGAAATAGTTTGTCATTTTTTTCTCCAGTTCATTTTACAGATAAGGAAACTGAGGTAAACAGTGTTAAGTGATTGGCTCAATATTGCACAACTAAGTGTCTGCTGCATTTGAAACCAGGTATTTCTGGCTCTAGTGCTCTGTGTACTGTATCACTCAGCTGCCCAATCTACTATATTTTCTTTTTAATGCTGAGGCAATTGGAGTTAAGTGACTTCCCCATTTGCCCAGGGTCACACAGCCAGAAAGTGCTGTGTCTGAAATCACATTTGAACTCAGGTCCTCCTGACATCAGAGCTGGTGCTCTATCATTTATGCCATCTAGCTGCCTTTTGATATATGCTCTTAAACAAATCACTTAAGAGTCATGGTCTTCCTGCCATTAGAACAATTATTAGTATTTTTGAATGAATACACAGTTAACATTTGTAATTACCTACTATATACAAGGCAGAGCATCTAGATAATGCAGTGGATAGAGTACAGATAGAAGATCTGAGTTCAAGTCAGGCCACTTTCAAGCCATGTGACCCTGGGCAAATTATTTAATTCCTATTTGTCTCAGTCCCTCATCTGTAAAATGGGGGCATAAGAAATTTATCAGAAATAAGAAACCACTCCAGTATTTTTGTCAAGAAAACAAAGTTTATGGAGTCATGTGGAGTCAGACACAACTGAACAAAACACATTCACAAGATACTGTGTTAAAATGAGAATAGATGAGAAAATGCAAATAAATACTAAAATGAGAATAAAATGAGAAAAAAAACAGTTCTCATTCACATGGACCTTATATTTTTTTGGAGTTTGCAGCTTTTTTATTTTCTTTAAGTAATAGCTTTTTATTTTTCCAAATGCATGCAGAGGTAGTTTTCAACATTCACCCTTGCAAAACTTTGTTTTCCAATTTTTTCTCTTTCCCTCCCTTATACAGCAAGAAATGTCATATAGGTTGACATGTGCAGTTCTTCTAAATATGTTTCCATCTTCATCATACTGTGCAAGAAAAATCAGATCAAAGGGGGAAAAAACACAAGAAAGAAAATAAAACAAGCAAATAAACAATAACAACAACAAAGGTGAAAATACTATGCTTTGATTCACATTCAGTCAAGGAGCTTATATTTTACTAGAAAGTACACCTTTTTCAAAATGGCTGAGCCCAGCTTCATCCTACTCAAGGATGGTCTGAGAGTAAAATGTCTCTTCTCAAGCTCAGGTCCTCTAAATTGAGGGTATATTTCAAAGCACTAGTCCTGGAAGCAAGAAAAGCTAATTGTGACCTTAACATGCTATTTCAAAAACGGCTTTTAAGAGTCAAAAGAAATGCAAAATAGTAATGACTATTCCAATGACTAAAAAATATAACTTTAGGTTCTAAAAGCAAAATAATACTGAAAAATATTAAAAAGTGCAGTACTGCAGCTACTCCTTGGTTCCCCAGAAACTATCAGTTTTTCCAAGTTGAACTAGCCCAAACTATCACAATAACACACAGGCAACACTTAACTACCAAAAAGAGCTAGGATGATTTTGATATTAATTCAACTTTTTTGTGGTGTCAAGAAATTAGAAATTGAGTGGATGTCCATCAGTTGAGAAATGGCTGAATAAGTTATAGTATATGAATGTAATGGAATATTATTGTTCCGTAAGAAATGATGAGCAGGCTGACTTCAGAAAAATCTGAAAAGATTTATATGAACTTATGCTAAGTGAAGTGAGCAGAACCAAGACAACATTGTACACAGCAACAAGATTATGTGAAGATCAACTGATGGACATGATTCCTTTCAACAATGAGTGATTCAGGTCAATTCCAATAAACTTGGGATGGAAAGAGCCATACACATCCAGAGAGAGAACTATGAAGACTAAATATGAATCAAGCATAATATTTTCATTTTTTATTTTTTATTTTTGTTGTTGGCTTGCTTGTTTTTGTTTCTTTCTCATGTTTTTTCCCTTTTGATCTAATTTTTTTCACAGCATGATGAATATGGAAATATGTTTACAAGAATTACATATGTTTAATCTATATCAGATTGTTGCTGTCTTAGGGAAGGGGGGAAGAGGAGAAAAATTTGGAACAAAAAGTTTTGCAAAGGAGAATGTTGAAAACTATTTTTGTATGCATTTGGAAAAATAAAATACTATTAAAATAAACATTTTAAATTTTAAAAAAAAGAAAGAAATGATGAGCAGAAAAGCCTGGAAAGACTTACATGAACTGATACTGAGGGAAGTGAGAAAACTAAGAGAACACTGTACATAATACAGCAAGATTATACGATCAACAATGATAGCCTTAGTTCTTTTCAGCAATGTAGTAATCCAAGACAATTCCAATAGACTTGGGATGGAAAATGCCATATACATTCAGAGAGAGAACTATGTGGATTCAATGTGAACCAAAGCATAGTATTTTCACTTTTTGTTTGTTTGTTTCCTTGCTTTTTGTTTCTTGTGGAGATTTTCCCTTTTGGCCTGATTTTTCTTATACAACATAACAAATATGGAATTATGTTTAAAGTGACTATAGATGTAAAACCCATATCAAATTGCTTGCTGTCTTGGGGAGGAGGGAAGTAAAGGAGGGAGAGAAAAAGTTTGGAACACAAAATCTTACAAAAATCAATGTTGAAAACCATCTTTACATGCATTTGGAAAAATGAAATACTATTAAGAAAACAATTTTAAAAAAATCAATATCAATTAATCTTATAAAAAAGTAGATGATTACTTTGTTACTAATTTTTTGCAAAAGGAATACATTACTAATTGGCACAATGTATAGAACAAAGTGGGAGGCACTATGGTATGTTCCATCAATAAATGTTTGATGGCAGAAGACATGTGTTTTCATCAGAACCCTGTGACAAGTACAAGACATTTCATAATCTCTGAACCTCAGTTTCTTTTTTTTAATTTTACAGATTAACTTTATATTTGTATAAATTTTATATAAATCAGTATATTCACATGTACATTTTTCTATATTTTTAAAAGCTTTTTATTTGAAATACATATGCATAGGTAATTTTTCAACACTGACCCTTGCAAAGCTTTCTGTTCCAAATTTTTCTCTCCTTCTCCCTACCCCCTTCCCTAGATGGCAGGTAGTCCAATATGTGTTAACTATGTTAAAATATATGACAAATCCAATATATGTATACATATTTCTACAGTTATCTTGCTGTACAAGAAAAATTGGATCAACAAGAAAAAGAAAAAAAAAACCTGAGAAGGAAAACATAATGCAAGCAAACATCAATAGAGAGTGTGAAAATGCTATGTTATGGTCCACACTCAGATCCCACAGGCCTCTCCCTGGTATATATGGCTTTCTTCATCACTGAGCAATTGGAACTAGTTTGAAACATCTCATTGTTGAAGAGAACCATGTCCATCAGAACTCATCATTATATAGTCTTGTTATTGCAGTGTATATGGTTCTGATCATTTCACTTAGCATCACTTCATGCAAGTCTCTCCAGGCCTCTCTGAAATCATCCTGCTGGTCGTTTCTTATAGAACAATAATATTCCATAACATTCATATACCATAATTTATTCAGTCATTCTCCAATTGGTGGGCATCCATTCAGCTTCCAGTTTCTAGCCACTACAAAAAGGGCTACCACAAACATTCTTGCACATGTGGGGCCCTTTCCTTCCTTTAAGATCTCTTTGGGATATAAGCCCAATAGAAACACTGCTGGGTCAAAGGGTATGCACAGTTTGATAACTTTTTGAGCATAGCTCCAATTTGCTCTCCAGAATGGTTGGATCCGTTCACAATTCCACCAACAATGTATGTGTCCCAGTTTTCCCACATCCCCTCCAATATTCCTCATTATCTTGTCCTGTCATCTTAGCCAATCTGACAGGAGTGTAGTGGTATCTCAGAGTTGTCTTAATTTTCATTTCTCTGATCAATAGTGATTTGGAGCAACTTTTTATATGACTAGAAATGGTTTTAATTTCTTCATCTGAAAATTGTCTGTTCATACCCTTTGACCATTTATCGATTGGAGAGTAGCTTGAATTCTCATGTGAGTCAATTCTCTATATATTTTAGAAATGAGACCTTTGGGGGTTGAGGGGGCAGAGCCAAGATGGCGTAGTGAAAACGTGACTCTCTGCATCTCCTCTGATCTCTCAAATCAAGAATAAAATAAGCCTCTGAACTGATCTTAAAGTAAACGAATTCAGAAATACTTGGATACTGCTTGCTGATATCTCTGAAGAACTTCACATCAAGTTTGTCTAACTCGGACAGAGGGATAAAGAGTGGTGTAGGCCGGAAGTGAGGGGGGGACTGAGCTCATTGTGGCAAAAACTCCAAACTCCAAACTCCAAACACCTGGAGTTTATCTGAGGCACTCAGGACACTCTGTCCGGATTGGGGGGCAGGTGTTCTGGCAGACTTGCCTTGTTTAAGGAGTAATTCGGACTTACTCCTAGCCCCCACCGGCCCAGCACCATAAATTAATTTGCCAAATTGCCCCAGGGCAAAGAGCTTTAGCCACCGTTTTTCCAAACCTTAAAGAGATATACACACTGTCTAAAAAAAAA
>JAJPUD010013097.1:0-25406 GCA_023553655.1 Myrmecobius fasciatus | reverse complement strand
TGGGCCTATATCCCAAAGAGATCTTAGAAGAGGGAAAGGGACCCACATGTGCAAGAATGTTTGTGGCAGCCCTTTTTGTAGTGGCTAGAAACTGGAAACTGAATGGATGCCCATCAGTTGGAGAGTGGCTGAATAAATTATGGTATATGAATGTTATGAAGCATTATTGTTCTATAAGAAATGACCAGCAGGATGATTTCAGAGAGGCCTGGAGAGACTTGCCTGAATTGATGCTGAGTGAAATGAGCAGAACCAGGAGATCATCATACACAGCAACAACAGTATTACATGATGATCAATTCTGATGGACATGGCTCTCTGCAACAAAGAATTGTCTCAAACCAGTTCCAATTGTTCACTGAAGAAAACCATATACACCCAGAGAGAGGGATATGAAATGTGGACCACAACGTAACATTTTCATGATCTCTATTGATATTTGCTTGCATTGTGTTGCCTTTCTGATTTTCTTTTTTTTCTTGTAGATAGGATTTTTCTTGCATAACTTGTCAAGTATTTCAACATTATTAACATGTAGTGGACTTCCTGCCATCTAGGGGAGGGGACTGGGGGTAAAATTTGTAATGGAAAGCTTTGTAAAGATCAATGCTGGGGAACTACCCATACATATGCTATACAAATAAAAAGCTTCAATAAAAAAAGAAGAAAAAAGAAAAAAAAGAAAAAAAGAAAAAAGAAAAAAAGAAAAAAAAAGAAATGAGACCTTTATCAGAACCCTTAAATGTAAAGATGATTTCCCAATTTATTGTTTCCCTCTTAATCTTGTCTGCATTAGTTTTTGTTTTTGTTTTGTTTTTTAATTTGCAAAACATATGTATGGATAGTTCTTCAACATTAACCCTTACATAGTTTTCTGTTACAAATTTTTCCCCCTTACTCCCCACCCCTCCCCTAGATGGCAGGATATCCACTACATGTTAATTATGATAAAATACTTGACAAATCGAATATATGGATACATATTTCCACACTTATCATTGTTGTGCAAGAAAAATCGTATCTACAAGAAAGAAATATAAGATAAAGGAAACACAATGCAAGCAAACATCAATCGAGAGCATGAAAATGTTATGTTGTGGTCCACATTTCATATCCCTCTCTCTGGGTGTATATGGCTTTCTTCACTGAACAATTGGAACTGGTTTGAAACATTTCATTGTGAAGAGAGCCATGTCCATCAGAATTGATCATCATATAGTATTGTTGGTGCCGTGTATAATGATCTCCTGGTTCTGCTCATTTCACTCAGCATCAATTCATGCAAGTCTCTCCAAGCCTCTCTGAAATCATCCTGCTGGTCGTTTCTTTTTTTTTTTAATTAAAGCTTTTTATTTGTATAACATATGTATGGGTAGTTCCTCAGCATTGATCTTTATAAAGCTTTCCATTACAAATTTTACCCCCAGTCCCCATCCCTCCCCTAGATGGCAGGAAGTCCACTACATGTTAATAATGTTGAAATACTTGATAAGTTGCGCAAGAAAAATCCTATCTACAAGAAAAAAAAAAAAGAAATCAGAGAAAGGAAACACAATGCAAGTAAACATCAATAGAGAGCATGAAAATGTTATGCTGTGGTCCACATTTCACATCCCTCTCTGTGGGTGTATATGGTTTTCTTCACTGAACAACTGGAACTGGTTTGAGACAATTCTTTGTTGCAGAGAGCCATGTCCATCAGATATGATCATCATATAATATTGTTGTTGCTGTGTATAATGATCTCCTGGTTCTGCTCATTTCACTCAGCATCTGTTCATGCAAGTCTCTCCGAAATTGTCCTGCTGGTCGTTTCTTACAGAACGATAATATTCCATAACATTCATATCCCATAATTTGTTCAGCCATTCTCCAATTAATGGGCATCCCTTCAGCTTCCAGTTTCTAGCCACTACAAAAAAGTCTGCCACAAACATTCTTGCACATGTGGGGCCCTTTCCTTCCTTTAAGATCTCTTTGGGATATAGGCCCAATAGAAACACTGCTGGGTCAAAGGGCATGCACAGTTTCATAACTTTTTGAGCATAGCTCCAAATTGCTCTCCAGAATGGTTGGATCCATTCACAGCTCCACCAACAATGTATTAGTGTCCCAGCTTTCCCACATCCCCTCCAACATTTGTCATTATCTTTTCCTGTCATCTTAGCCAATCTGACAAGTGTGTAGTGGTATCTCAGAGTTGTCTTAGTTTTCATTTCTCTGATCAATAGTGATTTGGAGCACCTTTTCATATAACTACAAATAGTTTTAATTTCATCATCTGAAAATTGTCTGTTCATATCCTTTGACCATTTACCAACTGGAGAATGGCTTGAATTCTTATAAATATGAGACAATTCTCTACATATTTTAGAGATGAGACCTTTATCAGAGCCCTTAAATGTAAAGATGATTTCCCAATTTATTGCTTCCCTCCTAATCTTGACTGCATTGGTTTTGTTTGTACAAAAACTTTTTAACTTAATATACTCAAAATTATCTATCTGGTGTTCAGTTAAGAGTTCCAGTTCTTCTTTGGACATAAATTTATTCCATCTCCACAGGTCTGAGAGGTAAACTATACTACGTTCCTCTAATTTACTTATAATATCACTCTTTATATCCAGATCATGAACCCATTTAGATCTTATCTTGGTATGTGGTGTTAAATGTGGGTCAAGCCCTAATTTCTTCCACATTAGTTTCCAATTTTCCCAGCAGTTTTTGTCAAATAATGAGTACTTATCCCAGAAGCTGGGGTCTTTGGGTTTATTGCTATAGTTATTGCCTAGTTTGTCCTGTGATTCTATTCTATGCCACTGATCGACTGCTCTATTTCTCAGCCAGTACCAACTGGTTTTGATGACCGTTGCTTCATAATATAGTTGTAGATCTGGTACAGCAAGGCCACCTTCATCAGCCGTTTTTCCCCCATTAATTCCCTTGAAATTGTTGACCTTTTTGAACCTCAGTTTCTTCATTTGTGAGATGGGGTTAGTACTCTGTCCTGCCTACTTCAAAAGACAGTTTTGAAGATCAAATGAGACAGTGTATATCAAAGTGTTCCATAAACTGTAAAGTAAAAATAATGGCTAGCATTTATATAATGCTTTGAGGTTTACAAAGCCCTTTTGAAAATATCTCTATTGATTTTCAGTGACAACTCTGAAAGGTAGATATTTTTATCATCCCCATTTTACAGATAAAAAAACTGAGGTAAAGAGGTTGAATTGTTTACCCGTCACACAGCTGCTAAATGGCTGAGGTTGGATTTGAATTCAGGTCTTTCTTACTTTAGGTCCAGCATTCTATTCATTGGACCACCTAGCAGCTTTTGTTATCATAATGATGGCGTAGTTTATGAGAAGTCATTCCACAAAGATTTATGACAGTATAGCAGAACTCAAGGAAAGCTTTCAGATAGCATCAATTTAGAAGTAGCTATTATTCTTATTACTACTTTTTTCCCATTAGACTCACATGCTAAGAGAGGAAAACATGTTGCATTTTACCCTAGAATTAATTTTTGTACTCTTTTGCTAAAAAGTCAAAGGTCTAGAGGTGAAAAGAAAATTGTATCTTGTGAAATGGATAACACATATATATTTTAGTTCATTCAGATCGAAAAATGATAAGAGATGAAAAATGAAAAAATTAAGGTTTGCAATATAATTTTCTAATCCTTCATTTCTAAAACTTCTGTGAATTTATATGTGTATATGTATGGATATATAATCTGTATGTATATATACACATATATATCCATATCTATTTTCATAATAGATATGGATAAATAGATAGCTAGATAGCTAGGTAGTTAGATAGATAGATAGATAGATAGATAGATAGATAGATAGATAGATAGATAGGTAAATAGAGATAGATATAGATAATCTCGAAGACATGACTGAGTTGGTCTTCACAGAAAAAAAAGGAATAATTAGCAAATTCATGAATTGTTTCAGTTTACTGATTCTGTTCCCTAAAACTATTTATATGAGAGGTTCCACTTGGGCTAGACTTTAGTAAATTTAAGCTGCTTAATAAATTTAAAAAATCTTATATTATTAGCACTATGTGCTCATCAAGTATTTTCATGTGATAATATTTTTTCTAAAGACAAAAGATGTTTTCTTAAAAGCATCCTTTAAAATGAAATTAGTACACAGGCATAATTCAAGAATTATGTTCAATGTGTACAATGAAACAGAAATACATAAATGTAAATAATATTCATTGTGATCCTAGACATACTTTCTCTTACACAAAAAATACTTTGAAAAATATATATATTTGTGTGTATACATATTACAAAATGATATAAATGGGTTCCTATAGTAATAATAATTGATATTTATAAAATATTTGATCTTTAAAAAGCACTTTATATAATAAAATTTGAGTCCCCAAACAACCCTGTGAAGTAGTACAAAATATTGTTAAGCCAATTTCATAAATGAGGAAACTAAAGATCAAAGCCATAACCACACAACTAATCAATTGCAGATTCTAATCTTGTCTCTGTCTAGATCTAGTCAGGGGTAAGTAGAGTCAGCTCAAATTAGAGAGATAATTGTTAAATCTTCAGAGTGTGCATTTATGCTTAGGAAATAGGATAAAAATCATATATGATTTATTGTTTGTTGATTGTCTAAACTTAAGAAAGTGGTGGAAAAAATGTTAATAATACATATTAAAGTTAAAAGTATATCCTGTGTGTATTTTTCCCAAAAAAGCAGATTGTTAAACCATTTAGCATCACACTGCTGCTTTTCCTACCATAGCACACTTTTATTATATACTCAATATGTAAACTTCTGTGGGTTTACTCTGTATACTGTATTATTAGTCTCTTTATCCAGATTCCTTTTATTGCAATTGTGAAATAATTATTTTGGAAATACAAACTATTCTGTATGCTTTGAAAAATATAGTTTTAAAAAATTAACTCAAATACCAAAACGAGGAGCATTACCATATATATGGCAGCCCACAGAAGATTATATTTGAAACCATGAATTTTTATATCTTATTGTTTGACATATATTATTTCACAAATCACTTTCAAAGCTGACTCTTTGGACTTCTTATTGAACTTTCTTCAGCTCTCTTATGCATTTTTAAAATGTTTCAAGGTTTGTTGTATATTTGAAGGGAATAGTAAGTTGTGCAAAGTAGATATGCTGTTTCATGTACAATCATCTTTTTTATTGTACTATATTATGGAAATGTTTGTTTTATTCCATAAACTAAAAATAAAACTTAAAAATGCTTCAATGGCTCATTTTGGTGGGTGGACGGTGAGGTAATATCACTATTGCAAAATTCTTCTTCCCACACCACCCCCAATTTAAAAAGGGGGGGGGAACCTTAGTAACCAACAAGCAAACAAAACAAATCCTCAAAGTAGCCATGTCTACACTCTGAATCTATAACTTCTCTATCAGAAGGCAGGGAATGTTTAATCACGGGTCCCCAGGAAACATGGTTGGTAATTGCTTTGATCAAAGTTCTTAAATCCTTCAGGGCTGTTTTTCTTTACAATGTTGTTATTACAAAAATTCTTTTTCTAGGTCTGCTCACTTATTTTGCATCAGTTCATACTTTTGAGTATACTTTGAAATTGCCTTTTATAATTTCTTGCAGCACAATATTTTATAAAAATCATAGACCACAATTTGTTCAGCCATTCATACAATTAATGGAAACCCCTTAATTTCCAATTTGTTTCTCTCATCTTTCTTTTCTTTTAACTCTTTTCTGGAAGAGTAAGTTTGTTTTGCTTCAAACTACTGCCTCCTCCTTAACTTCCTCATCATTCCCTGTAATTCTATTTCCTTATTGAGTGTGATATATTTCTACACAAAAAATCTTTGTATGTGTATCTGTGTGCATCCAACCATCCTTTATCTAGTTCAGATAATAGATTTGTTTGAAGTCACTTTCCCCATTTCTTCCTTCACTTTTGTCTACCTTTCTTCTCATGTACCTTACTTACAAGAAATAGTAATCCAGCTCCCTTTTCTTCCTCCCTTCTATACTACTGTATTTTTTATTATCCTATTTCTTCCCCCTCTTTCAGTCTCCAGAACAGAAAGAATCCACCCTCAGGTCTTCTGTTTTTCTTGTTTAACTTCCTCAGTTCTCTTTGAAGACATTAAGCTCAGAAGGCAGATTTGTCTCTGCTTCCCCATTAGATTATTTCTCTTCACAACTTCAATTTCAAGTTCCTACTCAGCTCTGGTCTTTTCATCAGAATTGCTTGAAAGTCTTCTATTCCATTAAAGATCTTTAAAAAAAAATCTGTAAGATTATGCTCAGTAAAACTAAATATATTCTTTACTGCATACCTGTTCATTTTTACCTTTTGAAATACTGCATTTCCAAGACTTTCTTTTACTTATACTATAAGTTGCCTGATCTTCTATGATCCTGACTGATTCCTCAGTTTGCCAACCTCTTTCTGAATGTCTGTAGTATTTTTTCTTTGATTAAAAAAAAAAAAAGCTCTGGATATGGACTATGCTATCTATAGTCTTTTTCTATTCAGTTTTCTTTCAAAAGGTAATCAGTAGATTCTTTTTACCTTCATTTTGCTCTTTGGTTGTAATCATCTGGTGGATTTCATTTATTTTGAAAGATGTTATTTAGGCATTTTTTTAATCATTGTTTTCATCGAATACAATGCTTCTTTAATTATCTCTCCATAACCTGTTTCCTAGACCAGTTATTTTTTATATCAGATATTTAACATTCACTTCTATTTTTTCAGTCTTTTGATTTTGTTCTTATATTACTTGTTTTCTCATAAAGTCACTAATTTGTTTGGTCTATTCTAATTTTCAGAGAGTTCATTTCTTAGGTAACATTTACCACTTTTCCCTTATTTATTCTCCTAATTCTCTCTCAGCAGCATGTATTAATTTTTCTCCCTCTCTTTTATTTCTTCAGGATATTCATGTAGTTTTCATGAAAAAACTATTTTTTTCCATGGAGTTTCTGCATGCAATTATTGTGAAGTTACTTTTTCTTCTTTTGGAGGATCTCCAGATTTGTGTTAAAATTTTTATCCTGGTGTTTTCTTTGATTTACTCATCTCTCCACTTTTAAGTACTGCAGTGGGGCTTTGTGCTAGGAGTAAACTCTACCTATAGCCCTGCTTTTAGGTGGGGTGGCTGGTCCTATTTGACCTTGCCCTGGTCCCTCTCTTTTATATCTTCAGGGCCCTCCCCAGCTTCTCAGGACAAAGTGTTAGGGACTTCAAGGCCCATGCACCAGGGCTGTCTCAGACTGACCATTGCCACGCTCACATTAATCATTACCAATTCCACTGGCTTCCAAGATCTCCGCCTATAGGTATTCATCTCCCCATGGATTTTCTCTGGGGAACCCTCCATTCTTAGTGTCTCCAAATACTGTCGCATATATGTGTCTGGTTTGTGATCCATCTCTGGTTGAGCTGGGAAGATACCATGTTATTTGCCTTGTTTAGGTTGGCTTTGCTATTCCTATTTATTCCTATTGCTATTCAGCTCCTAGCTGCCTTTTTGCAGTTTTGTGGAGGAAAAAGTCAATCCCTTATACCTTATTATTAAATTTCTTTATTATTATTCTGTCTGATGGTTTTGCTAAAGAAGATATATGGTAGCTGTGTTCCCTACCTCCATTTCAGCATTTATGTTGACCAGAAGTATCTAATGCATGTCATGCAAAAATAAATTTTTATTATTCATAACTTGAGAAATACCAGAAAACATGAACAGTTCTCTTAAAAAAGAATAGAAACAGGATTACAGGAATCTCTATTACATTCAGCAAATTTTTAACTAAATTACAAATAAATTCTTGCATATATTTTGAAAATGAAAAGCTATTTTAAAAAATTATTAATAGATTCAATAGTTTCTATGATATCCTGCTTATCTATCTCCCTCTGAAATTCTGATCTTTTCGGTGGGTGTGTGTTTTTAGGAATATAAACTTTGTGCTTTGGATATAATTGCTGTTATTCAGTCATGTCCTCCTGTATTTATGACCCCACAGACCATATTGTCCTTTGAGGTTTTCCTTGGCAAAGATACTGGATTGGTTTGCCATTTCCTTCAGTGGATAGGCAAACAAAGATTAATTAAGTGGCTAGGGGTCACACAGCTAGTAAGTGTCTGAAGCCGAATTTGAATTCAGGTCTTTCTAATTCCAGACCCAATGCTTTTTTCTTTATCTATTTTGTCACCTAACTGACTCTTCATATAATACTAGTAGCTCTTGACTACTATGGAAAACCTGCCTTTTCCATTAATTTCCATGAGAATCATGCAAGTCTTTTCTTTTTTCTATACTTTAGCTTTCCCATCTATTAGTGTTATATTATTCACCTATTATTAGGAATGTCTTAACCATTGATGGATTAGTTTTTGTAATAATCAGTGTGTACTTATTAAGTATCTATTACATGTGCCAGGCATCATGTGAGGTAGAAGGTTGGGAAGGAAATGGTTTTTCAATTCATGAGTAATATATTTAGTTTATCTCTCCCTAATTGTTCTTTTACAATACAGTTTTTATGTGTATTTATACATATATATATCATGATTAGGCTGTTTGGTTTTAAAAATTGACTAATTAATTTACATTTATGATCAATATGATTTAATTATTCATTGTGATCTCTATTCTACCTATTACCTAACTAAATTTTGGTGTGCCTATTTCTGTTTATAACTCTTTAAAATGCAATGACATTCAAAAAACATGAGATAAAATCTACAATATGCTTAACATATAACTAGGCAGACATCTGCTTATTTCATCATTTTATTGCAAGGATTCTTTAAGAATAGTAAGCTTGTACCAACTGTTGTATGATTTCATTGAACCCAAAACTGCTTTATTTGTGCTCTACAGAAATTTCCAAAATACCTCTTTATCCAGAAGATCAATTCTAAATATATATATTAACATATATAGTACATTCATACTTCTAGGAAACTGTATTTCAAATGTATTTTAATCAACTTCAAGAGTGTTTCTTTATTTCTCCTCTCTCCTACCTCAAGCTACAAAGAAATTACTTTGAGTTCTCAAAAACAAACAACCCCAAAAAACTCAGAACTACCCAGAGACCCCAGGATACTTATCCTTAGACCTTCTCCTTGGACTAGAAACTTCCTGTGAGTAATCTTACCTCAAAGGTGAATTCTTTAAGAAACCACGAGTTGAAACCGATCCAACCATTTCTAGAATTACATATAATATATCTTTGCTCTCAGAAATGCAAGAATCTCTCACTGGAGCTCCACAGATGCATGTTAACAAACACTCAAAATGTTCAATTTTACCCAACTATAGCTTAACAGATGATTCATTAAGCCTGGCAACTGTGCTACCTTTGAAGGTTGTTTTTGTTGTTTTCCAAATAAGCAAATACTCATCCTAGCACTGGTTTCCCATTTTTTGTTTTTGTTTTTTCTTTTTTCTCTCTGCCTCCTTTACAATATCTGTTTGCCAGATCAAATAAGCTCTTTCGAGTGTGTCTAATGCAACTTAGCCAACTCTAAAGTATACTTGATGAGTTGAAGGGCTGGCTTATCTTTTTAGTGTTTTCTACAGTAGGCCTCTTCAAAAGACAATTTTTGGTTACTTTCTTCTTGTAGAATCCTTTATAAATATGGCTTTAATGCACATTGTTCTATTTACTCCGGTTCCTTGAAAAAGATGGGTTCCTTTGATTAGTTCAACAGACACAGTTTTTGCAGATGTGTTCAGGAGATAAACATGAAAAGAGAAAAGGCATTTTTCATTGAGTTAAACTATATTCATGTGAATAAAATTACTGATAACATAACATATTCCTTCTTCTATGTTGTATTTTCTCCCTTGACTTAAGACTTCAGTGATTTCAATGGTCATTTCGTTATTCAATACTAAGTGAATTTTCCTCTAATAAAGAAGGTTCAAGGTTACCATGTCAAAGATTAGCCGTAAGTGAGGAAGTGACTGGGAAAAAAGCTCAGGCAAAGTCTCTACACCGGCGCATATTTGTAATATGAGCCAGGGTTCATATTTACACATGCAGTGTCTAAAGAACAAATCCATTCCACTTTGAATCTAATCCTTGCAGGTAATTATGGCTCTCCTAGAAAGAATCGTTTGTTCAAATGCTGTTTGAATTGTTGATAGTTTGTTTTACCTCAAACACTTCCCCCCTCCTAGAAATTTGTATTTATGGAGTTAGATTTCCGACTTCCATACTTGTCAGTAAAAAGAAACCTTCTCTCTTAGAACCCTTCCCTATAAAGTTCTTGCATTTTCAGATTTTATGCTAAAATATTTTCTCCATCCTTGGGAGAGACTTAATTTAAAGAAACGGGTTTGGTTACAAACTAAAAAAGGACTCGGCTGTTTCTTTTTGTTGTGTTTCCTAGTGGAAATTTTTTTAAGCCTTTCCCTTCCCAGCAACATCTCTTTATAAAAGAAAAAGGCGGGGACCATTAAATGAAATAAAGTGAAGGGAAACACAAAGACTGGCTTAAGGCGCACAGAACCCAGAGCTGGACTCTGCAGAAGAGACAAATTGTCAGCAGCCCAAAAAATAGCCTAAGGCAAAGGGATGAAGCCTTCACTTTGGCTCTTCCAGCTTGGGGGTCTCGAAACAATAGAGTTTTACTTGTAATATAAACGTCAGAATGAACCCGTAGGCAAAACTGGATTCAGTAGAGTAGGCTGGGATCATTCTCTTACCCACTCCAGGTCAGCATTTCCTTCCTCCACTCAATCCAAACGACACCCCACCCCCCAAGGGACCCTGGGAGCTAGCTACCTGCTTCCCTATCTCGTACACGCTGAAGTGCCTCAGTTTCTCTCTCTAGTCATCTCGGTATACCCCAGGACAAGAAGAGAGAGAGGCAAACTCTAGACTCCAAGGTCCTAGCGGGGAAAGAGACTTTGGGGGAAGAGGGAAACCCACCCCAAACAATGCCCGATCCCCTCTAAGCTGGAGCTGAAGCTGAAGCTGGAGCTGGAGCTGGAGCTGGAGCAGAAGCAGCAAGCAGCTGCAGCCCCAAGCGAGCGAGCGAGCGAGCGCTCCCCCTCCCGCCCTCCCCTCTCATTGGCCTGCTCGGAATTTTGGAAGCCCGGGTGGGCGTGGGAGGAAAAGGGGAAGAGGAAGGCAAGGGGAGGAGGTGCGCGGGCCCCTGAGGGGGGTAGAAGGCGGAGCTCTTTGTGCGGGCGGGGAGAGTGGTAGAGGAGAGACCGCGCGCGCCCGAAGGAGGGCGGTGCTTTGTTTTGCGGGGCTTCGGCGCGCCCAGTACTGGAGAGAGGAGAGAGGAAGAGAGGAGTGGGTGAGCGCGAGGGGCGGGGAGCGCAGCGGAGCCGCAGAGAGCGCGCGGTAGGCGCGCGCGCGCGGTCCCCGGGCTCCCCTTTTTGTGTGTCCTCGCTCCCTGCGGCGGCGGCTGCGGCTGCGGCGGGATGGAGGAGCTAAGCAGCGTCGGGGAGCAGGTCTTCGCTGCCGAGTGCATCCTGAGCAAACGGCTCCGTAAGGTGGGTGGGTGGGTGGGTGTATTGCAGCCAGCCGACCTCCCTACTTCCCGGGCTTCACACCCTCCTTAGCCCCCTCCTCCTCCAACTGTCCGAGGCGCCTTTTTAACCCTGCTCCTTCTCGCCCTCTCCTCCCTGCAGGGGAAGCTGGAGTACCTGGTGAAGTGGCGAGGATGGTCCTCCAAGTGAGTCCGAGAACAATGAGCTCCCAGCCTCCTGCCCGGGCAACTTCTCCGTGCGCTCCGAGCTCCCCAAAGCCCCCGCCCCTCACCCACTCCGGGCTCCCGGATGGCGGGGTGGGCTTCGAGAATGGTCTGGGGGTGGCTTAGGGTTGAGGGCGAAGCCTACAAAGTTGTTTTGATTTTGGGGTGGTTGTTTTTTTTTTTTTTTTTTTGGTGGGGGGGAGTGGAAGGACGGGGTCTTTACAGATTGTGGTTTCCGGGAGCAGTTAAAAGGGAAGCTGGAGCTCAGCCCTCGGGGGAGAGAGAAGAAGGAAGAGGGGGGAGGGGGGCCAACCTTTTGTTTACAAATAAGCTGGGCTTGGGGATCTCCCCTCCTACCGCCCAGATCTCAGTTCCCTGTACACCAACTGTCCCCAGCGCTTCTACCTCCCCCATCCCCATTTGTTGCATGCTGCTCTCGCTCCTCCTTGACTTCCCTCCTCCTTTCTTAGCTCTACTCTTTTTAAGGAATCGTCCTTTGCTACTCCAACACTACCACCCCTTCTTCTGTTGTCCTTTCCCCTCTCACACCACTTAACCTTTCCTCTGTCGTTTCACTGGGCTTGGTTGAGGTAGGAAATCCCCATTGCCAAACTTGCCCTGGAGAGAGAAAATGGAAATCTAGACACATAACACGCACACTCCTCTATACCCTTCTCTCTATATTTTCCCTGCTGTAACCTGAGCTTTCTATTGATGTATGGTGTGTTGTTTTTTAAAGGAGAGGGGATTTGGCATCCCTAGAAAAGTCTGTCTGTTTATGCCCAGCTGCTCCCTATAGACTTTTTCCCCTCTTTTTCTTTAATTTTTCCCTCCCTTTCTCATTTTTTGACATTACTTATGGTCTCCCATGCCCCATACATTTGTGTTTTGATCAGATTGTTGTGCCTAATATTTCACCCATCTTTGATTTTTATGCTAAACAGCCCTCACCTTATTTACAAGTTCTAGCCCTTCCATAAAATCTCTTGCAATCTCTTCATTGTATCTGGGCTGGTGGGTTATTGGTTTCTTACCTTCACCAGATGCTATTGCATTTTTTTCCTCTGAAAAGGAGAAATCATTTTTATTTTTAATAAAAGTTTTCCTTTTCATTTGATACAAAAATAATTAGGGGGTCTAGATTGAGTTTCAGTGATAGCCCCATGTTGGTATTAATGTTTTCTCTGAATTTCTCTAAGAAGTTGAAGTTTTTGTGTTAATAAAAATCTGCCATAAAATACAGGAAGCCTCTTGTGGCCTGTCAGTCAGCAATCTTTTTCACCTGTTGTCACCTGTGTGTTACCCTGCCCGATGCTTTGCTTTTTCAGACATAACAGCTGGGAGCCAGAGGAAAATATCCTTGATCCAAGACTGCTCCTAGCCTTCCAGAAGAAGTGAGCAAGTTAATGTATTTCTTGTTTCTTTGGGGGTGGGGGAAAGGGGAGGAGATTGTACATCTCCTGACTGCTAGAGGGGGGAGGGGTAAAGCCTAGTCCCATAATGCAATGGATCAAGGTGGGGAAATAGGGGAGGACATCAATGGTGTTTTTATCTTAACCTTAGGATAACTAGTCTGTGATGTGCCTTGAGACTTCAATTTGATCATTGTAACACTCAGATGTCTTTGAGGGACAAGGGACTATGTTATATTTTCTTTTTTACTATCTCCCATAGCACCTCAGGACACCCAGTAAGCACTTGGTTACTCAATTCAGCAAACATGTAAAAGCAGTGTGGTATTGATGGAAGAGCATTGGATTTGAAACCAGGAAACTTGGGTTCAAATTTCAACTGTAACCTATTTGACATCTCTTTGCCTCCCTTTCTGAGAATTAGGTTTTATTTCTGGTCTCTTCTAGCTCAAGATCTTAAAATCCTACTTGAAGGTTGCCTTAGACATGGGGAAAACAAAAAATTTAAACAACATGAAATTACTGCCCTTGTATATCTGGCTAGCTTTGCTATGGGTGATTGCTGAAAAATTAGTCTCATAACAATTGTGAACCTTACTCTTCCAGTTCTTTATGTTTTAAATAGTCTATTTCAGTCTATTCATTGGTTAGTCCATGGTACAAATGAAGTTGTAGTCATAGGTTGAGTTTCCATTGCTTTGTCCTTAAAGGAACAAAACTGTTGTAACTCTTTCTAAGCTAGCTATCTTAACAAATGGGTGCTATTGGTCAAAAAGGGAAAACAGGCAATAGAGAAGGATGGCCCAATGTATCATTATCACTACTAGAAAAAACTCAAAAGTACATGCCATATTGTGTCATTTCCTTATATAAAGGACAACACATTTTTCTTTTGGCTGTTAAGCATATGATATTGAGTGAGCACTGTGGGGCCTTTTTGCCTGTCCCTAGGGTTAGATGTGTTTGTAATTCTAGATGTCTCTATTTTTAGGCAGGAAATGAGTTCAGGAATATGCATCCCAAGTGACTCCCTGGGGAAAATGGGGAGCTGGGAAGCATGCCGCGTCTCCCCCCCAGATCAAAATTGGAGGAATGTTCATGCTGTGTTCAGTGATGCTGTTTCAAAAATTGTACAGTTGAGAGAACTCTGAACAAGCCCATGGGTAGCAGTGTGTGGCAATTGTTTCTGGATAGGATTAATACTTTCTCACTTACAAGTGATTGCCCTGTTGATAGAGAGACATGGTTTCTTGATAAATTAGATACTCGAGAGCTTTCACAGCTGGTGTCAATCTGACAACATTGTTCTATGTAATTCAGGCTGCATCTATTTTCCACCCACTCTCCTTCCCCCCAACTCAGTTTGATTTTTTGTGAGCTTCTCATCTGAGTCATGACTTGAGATAAGGGAACTAAAAAATTAGGAATGGGAGAATAATCAGATTTGGAAGGAATCATTAAAAATTTGTTAACAGAATGTGAAAGGCTTTCATCAGTCAGTCTCCCTAGTGGTATAATTCATGTCCTACAGATTTTGGGGAAAATAGGTTGGTTTAACAAACAAAAATAGAAATTTTGTGTTCTGATAAGTTTCTACATGGGTCTGGATAGATAGATGGTAAAGTATTTTGGAGCCATTTAGGAAACAAAAAGATTTTTGCTCCTGAAATGGCAAATGTATTATATTTTAATGCTTGTCATCATCTCCCTGAGAGGTTTTTTTAGATTTCACCTGGAATTTCATTAATGTGCATTTCATTCCCAATGAGGAAACTCCACCAAGTCTGTACTTATCCTATCTAGCACTTAAGAGTTCTAAAATGAGACACTGAGAGGTTAAAGGGACTTAGGGTCACACAGCTAGCATATATTTGAGGTAAGACTCAAAGCCAGATTTTCAAACTAGATACCAGTGCTGTTTCCATTACACCACATTGCTTTTAGGGGAATTTTTTTTTAAAACTTCTAATTTGTCCGAAAAAAAAAATCTAAAAAACCTTGGTGAATCTTAATTGAATTTGTATCTTGGAGAGAAGTGGAAAATTAAGTCCTTAAAAAAAAAAAAAAAAAAAAAAATGACATTCAACCTTTGAAGCTGTGTCAGTAAGGAAAAATCCCAGTCAGGCTCTGGGATCCTGTTTTCTCTTTTAGAAGATGAGATTATCAAACAAGGAAACATCAGTCTGTTATGTTTTAGGATCACAGGTCTGCTAAGGACTTTAGAGATCATAGTTTTACAGATTTAGAGTTTGAAGCAACTCGTGTAACCCAACCCTTTTATTTTACAAATGAATAAAGAGTCCCTGAGAAGAACTTAATCCAAAATCACAAAGTAACAAGTGACATTTGGAATCTGACCCCAAGCTAGATGATCATAAAATTTGTTTGCTAAGCCATTTAATTACCAGAGAGTTTCTTCAGCTTTTATTGTGATAAGGGCAAAGTATTGCTGTTTCTGTTAGGGAGTTTAAAGCTCCTTGGTTCTTGGTGATCTTTTCTAGATTTGAGTTAATGAAATCATTCTGTTTTATATTTGGGCCTAGGATATAGTATAACAAAATATTTAGGGAATAAAGAGAATAGGAAAGTACAAGGCTATAAATGCAATTTATTGGTTTTCCTTGCTTCTTGGGGGAAGGGAATAGGTATTTACATAGCACCTGCTATGACCTGGCATTGTGCTAAGTGCTTTATAAGTACTTTATCATTTTGATGTAGAGGCTGCTCCTATGAACTCTTGAGTAAATGATGGGATAAGGAACCCTCAAATATTTCACTTTCAGAGAGTATTTATGAACTAACTCTAAATCTTTCCTTTAGAAGGGAGGGAATAGACTTGCTAGTGAAAATTTAGTTGTAAAGAAGTAAAATAGGAAGGGTTACTGTGCAGAGCTGGCTATGACCTTCACAATTGTGTTTTTAGGGAGCATGATAAAGAGGTGCAGAACAGAAAGAGAGGCAAACGTCCCAGAGGCAGACCGAGGAAACATGTGGTGGTGTCAGCTTGTAGCAGGCGCTCCAAGATCAAGGTTCGTAGCCAATTATCTTCAATGCTCAAGCACTTTTCCCCTGCTCTTAACCCCATCCTCCTACCCTTCATCTTATGACTCCTTTCAAGACTCCTTTCAAGTAATGTTTAGCAGAGATATAAGTAAAATCCAAAACATTTGAATGGAAATTCAACCTGGGATCTCAAGAATGTAAAGTTTCTTGTTCACTTTTGTCCCACTTCAAAACTTTTGCTTACACAGGAAAGAGACAAAATACAGCTTGGGCCCCAAGCTTCTTATTGTGACTCCAAGTGTCTCCCAGTGGAGGGCACTAGAAAACCACATACTATTTTGCTCTGTCTTTTTCCTCCTGATCCTCCCCTTCAAGGGGAAGGGGGAAAAAAAAAAGATTGAGAATGGCTTTGGTTTTTATCAAGAAAACTTTTAGAAAAGAGAGCACCCAGTTGAGGTAGATGGAGAACATTGTGTTGAATATTACATGTATAACAATTCCCACCCACCCTTAGGGAAGAGAGATGGAAGGTTTAATTCCATAGACTTGAGTTATGTCATCTTGTTATTGCCTTCTTAAAGAAGATTTATATATAAACAGAAGATCGGGGTTCCCCAGTTTTAGATGTGAATCAGGCTGTTTGCTTTCTGTAGTCTTAAGTGAAAATGACCTTGCTGACACTTCTTGTCTCTGGAAAAAATGCCTACTGTCTTGAGAGCTCAATAGTAATGGGCCTCAGGCTGAAGTTTCCCTCTCCTGAGAAAGGCTGAGTGAGCCTGTATCACAGTTCTTCTTTCTTAAACACTTTGATAGGAGGATATTTGAGGCTTTAATTTTATATATAAGGTCACAACTCCTGATAATTAAAAGTAAGTTGTGGAGTACACTGTGCCTCCCCCAGCCCTCTCAGTAGGGGTTTTACACATAGTTTGAGTTGCAGTGAAAAGAATAGTCAAAGAGGACTTTTTTTGTAAAGTACCAGGTCCTTTGGAATTCAAATGGAGACTTTTTTGGGGGGAACTGGACAATTTGTTTTGCTTGACTATATGTGTTTATATAAAGTTTTGTTTTTCTGAATGAGAAGGCAAGTAGGAGAGAGAGGAAGTAGATTTATGGTTCTCCCAATTTTATCAGATTGGTGGCCATTTCAAGACAGATGACTAAATTGTTATGAGCCTGTTACTCTGTACATTCCCTCAAAAAGGTCGGGGGGGGGGTAGATTTTTTTAGATTCTGTCATAGAGCCAAACACTGGGATAAGAGGAAAGGAGTTAGGGATTTCTGCATTGGGAATTGGGGACCAAAGGCTCAGCAAACAGAATGTACTTGGGAAGTTATGTTTTAATATACAGCTGGAGGCTTGAGTTAAAGAGTTAGGGAACCCAGGAAAAGCAGGTAATATTTTGTGGCACTTAGCTGAAAAAGAGGAAAGGGCCTGCCATCTCTTCCATACCCTACCATCAACTTGCTGGTTAACATGATTCAAGATTACCAGAAAAGGTAGGTAATATTTTGTGGTTTCTTAGGATAGGCGCTAACTGATTTTGAGTGATGAATGCCACACTATCAGATGAGTGAGTTAATTAACAATCTGATATCATAGGAAAGTCTAGACCTAGCTGAAAAAAAAGGAAAGGGCCTGCCATCTCTTCCATACCCTTCTACTGACTTGCTGCTTAATATGATTCAAGGTACCTTCCCTTTATTCTTTAGATAGCTTTGTGTAAAAGAATCCTTCCCTTTTCCAAATTTTTTAATTTCTAAAGGGTAACAGGTGCATCATCTCTTAAGATCAATTAAGCTTTTACAGAGAGGACAATAATTTATTTCCCTTTATTTATAGGAACCAGATATGCCATCAAAATCAAAATCCAGCAGTTCTTCTTCTTCTTCTACCTCTTCATCTTCCTCTGATGAAGAAGATGACAGTGACTTGGAATCCAAGAGAGGTCCCCGAGGCCGAGAGACCCATCCAGTGCCTCAGAAAAAAGCTCAGATCTTGGTGGCCAAACCTGAGGTGAAGGATCCCATCAGAAAAAAGAGAGGTCGCAAGCCTCTTCCCCCAGAACAGAAGGCGGCCAGGAGACCCGTGAGCCTGCCAAAAGTGCTGAAAACAACTAGGAAAGATCTGGGGCCATCAAACAAACTGCAGTCCTCACTCTCTGCCCCTGTGACAAGCCTTGCTGCCCTCAAAGCCCACACCAAGGAGACCTGCGGTGGCCCCAGTGGCTCCCCTGCCACTGACAATTTGACCAGCCTGATGAAGGGCATGGCCGACAGCCCCAGCCGAGGAGGAGGCATCAGCTGGCAGAGCTCCATCATGCACTACATGAATAGAATGAGCCAGAGCCAGGCCGAGGCAGCCAACAGATTGGCACTCAAAGCCCAGACCTCCAACAAGTGCGGCCTAGGACTGGACCTGAAAGTGAGAAACCAGAAGGGGGAGCTAGGGCTCAGTGTGCCAGGAGCCAGAGCTGTGACGGCCCCCGGCACTAGCAGTACCGAGCAGAAGTCGGGGAGGAACCCAGGCCTACACAATGGGGGCAAAGTGGGGGCCTCCTCCATCAGCGCTCATCCAACTTCAAACCAAGAGCTGAACCTCCAGGCTTTGAACTTGCAGAGCATGAAAAACGGAGCCCCAGGAAGTGCTGTGCTTCCCCTGTATTCCACAGCAGCCAGCCTGAAAACCCCCGGGAACAGCAATCCCACTGCTGGCAAGGGGCTGGGGAGTGGTCCCACCAGAGTGGCCGGAGTGCTCCCTGATGCAAAAGGTGAGAAACTGGTAGCCAGAGGTGCAATTGTGGCCACCTCTGGAAACAAGAGGGACACAATAAAGAGCAATTCCAAACCCAGCGGGCAGGAGAGTCACCTGGCTGCAGGTGAGACCCGAAAGACAACGGCCCTATCCGAGATGAGCACTGCCGAGGAGAGTAGTAGCACTGACTCAGAGCGGGACTCGGCCTCTTTCCCGGGCACCGCGGGACAGAACCTGTCTGTCTCCATTCAGACCAGCCAGGACTGGAAGCCCCCACGAAGCCTTATTGAGCATGTCTTTGTCACAGATGTGACTGCCAACCTTATCACAGTCACTGTGAAAGAGTCCCCCACCAGCGTTGGCTTTTTCAACCTAAGACATTACTGAAGCTGACTGTCATCCGGTCTTAGATACAGTCCAGGTGACAGAGTCTCTTCTCCAAGTGGACCTCTTAGCCTTTCATAGTATTCTCTTTTTGATTTTTTTTTCAGCATGTCTGTTTGTATTTTTAAGTGGCCCATAGCCTGCCCAAAGGAAGACAGAACTGGGAAAGTATAGCTTTTTCATTCCCTTCAATTTAACAAATATATAGAGGATTCAGTCAGCAACCAACATGTCCTTTATCCCAGCCCATGTGTGTTCATAAAACATAGATGGATGATGCATTAGGGAGAGGGGATCAAATCTCAATTCCTTGTTATTGTAGTACAACTTAGATAGACCTTTGTGACAGGGAGGCAGTGCTGGCTGATTTACACACTACTGCTACTACTCCTCCTTCCTTTACTATTTCAGTTCGAAGCAAAATGGGTTGAGCCAAATGGCTCTCAGTGAGTGGCTATTTTAAGAAATAAGCCAGTTCTTAAGAGTGTTTCGTTTTTCTCCATGTTTGTTACCTGCCTTGCTCCTCTTGCCACAGCATGGCAAAGGTGAATTTTTTTGTCTAGTTGTCTGAAGGTGACCGAACCTCCAGAAAGCCAAAGGAGGTTAAATTGTCATGCAATCTTCTTGTATGGGTTAACAATCCCTGTCCCCAGCATGGGAACATTCTTTAATACAGTCCTTTTTTTCTGTTGAGGAGGTCTCTTTGGACTCCTTGATATGTGGGATATGTTGTTTACATTTTTTTAAGCTGGTATTAGTTTTTTAGAAGGTGCTATAAGTGGGTGGGCCAGCCTAGAGGTCTCATGAACTCTTCTCCTCAAAATTGTAGTAGCCAAAGTCACAGAGGCAAGTGAGGAATTTGTTATGACTACCTTGTTCTTACATACCTGAAAGCTAGGAACTGTGACCTGAGAGTAGAAGGAAGTATATATTGAAAGCAGCATATAGGGGAGTGTTCCTAGGGTAAAATAATCTCCTTTTATCTTTATGTGGTCCTAGCCCAGAGTTGATTGCGACAGTAACCCCTATCCCAAAAGCATTTCCTGTTGATGAGCATTTGCCAAGAAACCTTCAGGGAAGAGAATGCTAGGAGGAATAGACATTAAGAGCTCTTGTCCCATTTAGTATCCAGATGACACCCTTCCTCCTACTCATTTCACCGTAAACTTATTCTTGTATTTCCTGGCTAACTACTGAGTAGAAAGATGTAATTACATAAGTTTCAGTTGACACTTGTACCAATTCCTGGATCCTAGCTTTAGAAGTATGTTTGTGAGGATTTTTCTATAAATTGGGTACTTGGATGAACTTACATCTCTGCCCCCCCCCCAAAAAAAAAAGAAAAATAACTTTTTTTTTCTCCCCTGGATGGGTCCTAGTCATTTGGCCCCATTAATTGCCTCCAAGAGCCACTAAGAAAATCTATGTCCAGTCAGTTCCTGGAAATGTTTTGTTGTTGTTGTTGTTTTTTCCCTTAATAGACATCCTGGCTGTTGTACAGATGTACAACATTAACATCCCTAACATCTTTTCTGTCTGTTATGGCTGTTGTGGTATACTTATGAGGTGACAAGTTTGTAAAGAAAGGGCCACTGCCCAGGTTAGCGGGAGATGTTTCCGGTCTCCTTAATTTACCTATGTGTCCTAGATTCTTCTTCCTCCTTTGAGAAACTGGCACTATAATCCTTTCCCAGATTGGGAATTGGGACCAAACAGAAAAGAGGTTTAATTCTACCATAAATCATCATCTTTCAGATTTAGAGATATATTTTGGTATAGAAGAAGATGGACCATTTTCCTTTAAAAATTCTAAACAAATCTTGAGAATATCCAAGTACTAGGCAGTTTCCAGGTGCTCACCTTTCTGCTCTCTCTTTTGTAGTAAAGTACAACCCATGGGTAACTTCCATAAGCTGTTCATTCTATTGATCCTTGGGGAACTGTCACTAGGATAGGTAAAGAAGATGTTAAGTTCCTGAAAGAGACATGATAATACTGTGCTCCTTCCAAAACTAGTCTGTCTCAGATATAATGTCTTAAGATTTAAGGAGATTGGGTTGTGATTGCCCAGCAACCTAGAAGTAATCAAATAGTCTTTTTGATACCAAAAAAAGAGGAGGAAAAAAAGTCTTCCTGCTTCTGTTTTAACTGTCACAGTGTGAAAGCAGCCAAATGAATCTTTTGGAAAGGAAGGGGGCCGTGAGGTTGGGGGGAATAAGGGAGAAGGAGTGCTTAACCAAGATTGATTTCTCTGGGGAAGCATGACTGTGGTCAAGGGAATCTTTCCTCGTTTCCCTTAACCCATATGCCAAATACTTAAAAGTTGGCCTTTATTATATTGGAATACAGATTTATCGTGCCTTTAAGGAGTAACATTTTCATGTCTACTGGAAGCAAGGTGAGGCAGGAAAATCGAGAAGCCTTTCTCACCTAGCTCTTGAGAATAGCATAAAAGTTGCCTCGTTTTGGTGTTCCTCATGGTAAAGAAGTGGTATTTGCTTACCTGGAATTTGGAGGCTCCTTCCCTAGAGTAGGGAGGTGGAGGAGAAAGGAGAAGCTTCCTGTCATTCCCAGATCTGTCTATATGGGGTTGTATGCACTTTCTACTACTAGAATGGGTTGAAAGAACAAATTTGCATAGTCCAGCATAGCCAGGGTGGAGAGGAATGGATCTGGGAGGGTAGTAAAACTAACCTCAAATTAGTTTATGGTTCTTAGGACCAGTCCTCCCAAATGGGCCTCCAAGTACCCTTCATGTAATGGGATTCCACAGATGTCCCTGCTTTCTTTTGAGTCACCTTATTAACAAGCAAACTGCTGGTAGCAGAACCCCGAATCCCAGAAGCCGAAGCTTCCAAGTTTCTCAGCCTATTCCCACCAAGCACTTTCCTGCCTTATAGGCTAAGTAAAGCAAAGGCTCTAGGCTGACAGTAGGGGTTCTAATTATGATCATTAGTGAATGAGGACTACAGCTATTAAAAGCAAGTGTGTTTGTCCTTGGGTGTCTTGTCTGATTTGAGAAAGCTCTCATACACAGCATTAAGACTCTTTCCCAAATTATGATGATGTGCCTTTCTGTTAACTAGCTATTTCAAGTCCAAAGTTGAATCAGGAAACCTTATTTCTGACCAGTTCTGCCTTTTTTCTCCCCTTTTTACTTAAAATTTCAACCTTACATGTTTTTTGTTTTACTCCCAGTGGCTCATATGAGTAAGAGATGTGTTCGCACATTTGAAAAAGACACTTCTCTAAAGAATTGTGCATTTTATTTCATCTGTGTTGGACAGATGTTCAGAACTGGTGTCATATGTTTACCAGTAAACAAAACTAGTATTTAGAAGTCTACCTTTTTTTCCCTCCCCAAAAATTTGCTGCTATGTTTTTTGTGTGCGCGCACATGTGTATAGCTAGGTGTCAATCAAACATGATTTAAGGTTTGTTGCTACTTTTTACTTCTAAGGGTTGTTTCCTAATCGAATTATATGGCAGTATTTGTATATTGAATGGATATTTTTATCCTGTTTTTTGCCTCCTTTTTATTTTTTATTGGACAGGAAGAAGTGGTCAGTTTTGTCATCTTCCTTAGAGGTTTAGTATATATTTTTATATATATATATATATTTTGTACCAAAAAGAGTGTTCTTTCTTTTGTTACACTCAAGATTCTGATAGATAGGAAGGGCTGTGGCCTGAAGGTTTTGGTAAAAGAAAATTTTGTTTGCAAAGGGGAGGGAGGGAGTTAGGGAAGAGAAAAAAAAGAACTGTTCTTGTAACTATGCCAGTGGTTGGCTTGATTTGTGTGTATATGTGTGTGTGTTTTTGTTTTTTGTTTTTTTTTTAAAGCCAAATCATTCATGTATGCCACTTCTAATTGCTTTAAACTACAGCTGTTTGCTTTTAGAAAACAGAACAAAAGTGGATATGTTATTACCATGGAAAAGCTTAAGGTCTTTGTTGAAACAGGACAGCAGCCCAGCCCAAATATTAAATCAAAACCAACTAGTGGGGAAATGTGCCTTCCTCTCCCCCCTCCTTTATACCCCCAAGGGAGCCCATAGTGGTTTGGGAGTTTTAGGGAGAAAGTTGTATTCAGATGGCTAAATCATTTTCTTGTTTGCATCTCATGATTGTGTGTTTTCTAGTATTTTGGGAAAACTAACACTATAGCATAGATTGCAGGTTGGTTTGTTTGGGGTTTTTTTTTTAGATTGTTCTTAATTTATTTTACAGAAAAAGAAAACACTAGCAAATGATGTCATTTGGTTTTGTACAACTTTTTTATTAATAAGTTAGTATATCAATAAAAAAAATTTTACTTTTCAACTTCCATGTGTCAAATGTGATAGCTAAAAGCTCAAAACAAACTTTTCTTTCTCTGCTTCCCAAGGTTCCCGAGTTATAGGCAGTATACTGGAAGGGCTGGAGTGGAAAAATTGCTTCTTAAAAGAAAATAAAGAATTGCCAGACGTAGGGATGACTGTGTATTATTGATTTCCTTTCTGATCTCCATAGCTGTATTTAACTGCATGGAGTACAGAAGCTATTTACAATTAAAGCAGAAAGGGGGCAAAAAATGATGTTGGGAAGCTATGCCAGTTCTTGAGTGTGCAACATGTGGTAATGCTTTAAAAGGACACTGCCATTAAATTCCGGGGGACTTGCCATTAAACATGTAAAGCTATAGGACTGTACTACCACTAACCCATAGTTCATAATAAAGAGATGATTTGCTTATTACATAACCTTCGCTGAGCCTTTAAGGTTTGTATTACCCTCAGCATGAATTTATTCATAAATACCAACCCTCTAGGGATAACCTAGCTTCCTTTGAAGTAAGAGAGGAAATTGGGCCTGGCTGCTGGCCTGGTCTTTGGTTGAATGGCTAGTAGGGCAAAGGCCTGTACTTTTCAGTTCTGGTAAAGATATCGACCACACAACAGGAATGCAACATCAAACCCAGGCAGAAAAGAGTCTGAATTTGAAACCACACTGATTTAGAGCGGTATGGAGTTGGAAAGTAGGGAGATATTGGATAATACTGTTGCCTCTCTTCTGACCTTGAGACCAAAGGCAGTTTATAATTTGCTTTTCCAAAGCTGCTCTTAAGAGGTTAAGAATCGACTAGATAGCAACAGGCCTCCAGCCAGCCTCTGCTCTGGGCATGGAATTGCATCTCTTTCCTGACACCCCATTTCAACAATGTCTCCAGAGCTGGGCCAGATGGGATGCAGGACGCTGGCAAACACTAGCCATTGTTAGTTTCTGCGCTACTGATCTGATCTACTAATCCGCTAGCCTTTGGAGAAGAATGGGGTCAGCACTATAGGAGAGTGCATCCTAAGGGCCAGGGGGATCCAGCTGCCTCCAGGCTGGGCAAAGCGGGGATTGGTCTGGCATTCCTTCACGGCCGGTAGCCCTTGGGACATCACCCTACACTGCCACTCTAGATGCAGGCCTGTACCAGGAGAGCAGGCTTGTGCCCCCAGGCTCTGCACAGGCGGATCTAGTTTACCATTACCCTCATTCACCAACCAGGGTTTGCCTTTTCCCCACCTCATGTTGCTTCAGGTACGACCACTTCCTACCATTCAGGATGCTGGTGATATTTGAAAAGGGCAAGGAGGAGCAAGGAAGGAAAACTCTTGAAATGGGATACTGACTTGTACTGGTAGCGATGGTCCTTTTCTCTGTGTGAATTTTAATTCAGTTTATTAAGATTAGCCGCTTGTGGAACAGAAAGGTTGTTGGGAGCAGACCTGTCTCTACCCCCTAGAGGGCGCAATAGGCCAGCCATAGGCAAAGCTCTGCCCAGTCAAGACTGTACTTGACTGCAGGTTGCTGGGGGGAGGGGGAATGATTACCCCATTGAATAAAATGTATTCAAGCCAGCTTCATTGTATTGGTCAGGCCCTTCTTGAGGGTGCCTGAGCAGAAGTTGAATAAGGGTTGTAAGGTTATCCCTCAACTCTTCCAGTTCCCACCTTTCAATTTTTGAATGTCTGGATCTCTCAAACTCCAATTGATGCTCAAAGATACTGACCATTACTCTCCTTTTTCTAAATTAAATGAGGTAATATATGCAGAGTATTTTTAAACCATAAAGCACTATATATA
>JAJPUD010013096.1:21500-45902 GCA_023553655.1 Myrmecobius fasciatus | reverse complement strand
AATCAGGGCAGAGTGTCCCGAGTGCCTCAGATAAACTCCAGGTGTTTGGAATTTGGAGTTTGGAGTTTGGAATTTCTTCCACGATGAGCCGAGCTGAGTCCCACCCTCACTTCCGGCCTGCACAGTTGTAGTCTATTTATCTCTGTGTCCAAGTCCGACTAACCTGATATGAAGTTCTCCAGAGAGCCGTGCCCAAATATTTCTGAGTTCGTTGACTTGAAGATCAGTTCAGAGGCTTATTTTATTGTTGATTTGAGAGAAGATCGGAGGAGAGGCAGAAAGTCACCTTTTCACTCCGCCATCTTGGCTCCGCCCCCCAATTGTTTCTTATAGAACAATAATATTCCATAACATTCTTATACCATAACTTAATCAGCCATTCTCCAACTGACGGGCATCCACTCAGTTGGAAGAAATTTTAGAGGTCATTTAGTGCTCACTTCTTAAGTCTTTATCCTGAACATTCAGGATCTTCTATGCTTCATGTGATCTAAATAAGAATGAGCATCACCCTTTCTCTCTCACTTTTGTACTGACCAGTTGAATAGAATTATAGTGTCTTCCAGTGGGGAAGGGATTTCAAAAGTTCTTTCTCAATAGCTTTAGTTACTTCCTATGCAAACAGGTACTTAGTTCCATAGCCAGATCTGGGTGAAAATGCAAACAACACAGTTCTATGCCAAACCAATTATCATTTGATGCAAAGAGCAGGTGCAAGCTCAGGATTTTCTCTAATTAATAACAGGGATCAAACGGGGTGCTGAGTTGGGCATGTTTAACCATTTCCAGGAAGTGCCAATCGGTGGATCAAATTGAAGTCAATAAAAAGAATGCCTGGAAATCCTACAAGTTGAGATAGAGGGGACAAGTGTGTGAAGCTGCTTTCACAGCATGTGTTGTCAGGGGTCAGTGTAATTAATGAGTTTGCTCATTTACAGAAAAAGGCAAATGTGCCAGATGAGGCTACCTCTCCCTAATTAGCAGCTATTGAGACAAGACTGAAACAAAAACTTCATTACCATATCTTTTTTTTCTTTTAATTTTTTTTTCCTCTTTCTTTTAATGTGGCTCTGATTTGTGTTATGAGTATTGTGAGGAATTATTCTAAGGGAGCGTCATTCTTGGGGTAGGGGATGGCTGTTTTTCTTAGAAACACAGGTGCATTTCTACCCTCCCCTCCAGTTTCATTTTGGGAAATATGGGCAGCAGGAGACTGGAAAGAAAATTAAGATAGCCTCAAACTTGACCTGTCAGAGGAAACTACTGGATTACAATGAAATCATGTCAAGTTTGGTGGCATTTGTTGGCATACCTCTAGCCTAGGTGGCTCAGGGTAATATGTTGGATAGTCTGGATGATTTCCATGATAACTACTGAAGATCCAGACTTTCTAGATCCTAAGTGATAGTGGCTGAGCCCTCAAAGCAGGGCTAGGATAATGGTTGGATTCCATTTCTATAGGATCATACCTGGAATGAAAAATTTAGGATTTGTAGGGATGATATTATGAGGAATAAAATGGGTGGTGGGATATAAAGAGCACCATTGTTACTTCTATTTCCTCTCTAGATTATGGTTTATGGGTGTTCATGGAAGTTGGCAGGAACTTGATAATTTGTCCCAATTTAGGTCTAAGTTCCATTTTTGTCACTTTAGTTGTGTTGCTTTGGATGAATCATCTTACATCTTTGGGTCTTTCTTACCTCATTATAAAATTTTTGTTGTCTTTGTTCAGTTGTTTCAGTTATGTCCAACTCTTCATAATTCCGTTTAGGATTTTCTTGGCAAAGATATTAGAGTGATTTACCATTTCCTTCTCCAGCTCATTTTACAGATGAGGAACTGAAGCAAATAGGGTTAAGGGACTTGCTCAAAGTCACACAGCTAATAAGTGTTTAAGGCCAGATTTTAATTCAGGAACATGTCTTCCTCACTTCAGGTCTGGCGATCTATCCACTCCATATAGGGATTGAAATAAATGTTCTCCGAATTCTTTCCACTCCTAGCATCATTTTCTGAATTTCCTCTGCAATTCTCCAGATATCTAGTGGAACCAACTGTTTGAGAAGGATGGAGGCATTACCCTGCTATAAGAAAGGAATGTCCCTGTGTTTCCCCATGGAATTTTCTTTTTTATGGATATAGCTTTAATGGAAGGTGGTATAGCTATAAAATTCACAAAAGATAGCATATTCCTTTTTGTATGATCTAATTAGAGCCTAAATAAATCCAACCACTATATTTACTGCAGATGAATAAAAATAAAATGGGCTGCTGGTTGGTGAATCTGCCTCAATTCTCTCCCTATTTCAATCCGTTCTTCATTTAGTGGCCACAAGAATCTTCTTAAATCACAAATATAACCCTATCACCCCCACCCCAACTCAACTCCAAGAATTCCCTATTACCTCCAGTACTAAATATAAAATCTTTCTGGCATTAAAAGTCTGTCAAGACTTGTGCCCACTCCCTCTGCCCCAACACTTCCAGTCTTCTTGGGCTTTACATTTCGACCCGTATCTCTCCCACAATCTCCATATCCTTTTTTGACTCAGTGACTCCTTGCATTCTGGCATAACGCACTCCATCTTTCATGACTTCTCTCATTTTCACTGGTTATTCCCCATATTTCTTCTCAACTCTGCCTCTGAGATTCCTTCAAGTCACAGTTGAACTATCCCATCCTCTAAAGGAAGCACTTTCCAGTTCCCTCTTCAGTTCCCCCTTCAGTGCCTTCTCTGTTGATTTTCTCATATTAAAATAATTGCAAATAATAATAATAAAAGCAACAATAATAGCAATAATACCTTGTATTTATATAGTATTTTAAGGTTTGCAAAAAAAAAAGGTTTTACAAATATCTCATTTGATCCTCACAACTCTAGGAAATTTTGTTGTGGTTGTTTGGTTGTATCCAACTCTTCATGACTTCAGACCATAGCATACCATTTTTCAGAGAAATTGAGGTAGGTAGTGAGGTAGGCATAAGAGCATACTGCTAGTAAGTATTTGAGACCGAATTTAAACTCAGGTCTGCCTTATTCTATGTCTGGTATTCTATCCAATGATATTCTGACCCAGCTGTCATTCTGAAAAAACAAACAAACCACCAAAACAACCAGTTTAAACTTAAGAGGGGAAACTCTACAATCAATCATGTATTTAATGGGCAAAAGAAAGTTTATATTTAAGAACTTTCTTCCACAATCACATCACTGAAAGAGGGATGCTATAGATCACTTAATCCTTTTTACTATTTCCTCTTTGATAAAATTTTTTATTAAAGTTTTTTATTTTCAAAACATATGCATTTTCAACATTGACCCTTGTAAAACCTTGTGTTCCAAAATTTTTCCCCTAGAGAGCAAGCAATCCAGTACAGATTAAATATGTGCAATTCTTCTGAACATATTTGCACAATTATCATAGTACACAAGAAAAATCAGATCAAAAGGAAAAAATAAAGGAGAGAAAAAAAACAAGAAAGGAAACAACAACAGCAAAAAGAAAATACTATGTTATGATCCACCTTCAGTGCCCATAGTCTCTGGATACGGATGGCTCTCTCTATCACAAGTCTACTGGAATTAATCTGAATTATCTCTTTGTTGAAAAGAGCCAAGTCCATCAGAATTGATCACATCATCTTGCTGTTGCTGTGTACAATGTTCTCTTGGTTCTACTTCTCAGCATCAATCCAGACCATTCTGAAATCATGTTGCTCATCATTTCTTATAGAACAATAATATCCCATAACATTCATATACTATAACTTATTCAGCCATTCTCCAACTGATAGGCATCCATTCAGTTTCTAATTCCTAGCCACTACAAAAAGGGCTGCTTCAAACATTTTCACACATGTGGGTCCTTTTCCCTTTTTATGATTTCTTTGGGTTATAGACTCAGTAGAGACACTGCTGGATCAAAGGGTATGCCCAGTTTGATAGCCCTTTGGGCATAGTTTCAAATTGCTTTCCAGAATGGCTGGATCCATTCACAATTCCACAAACAATGTATTAGTGTCCCAGTTTTCCCACATTCCCCTCCCACATTTATCATTTTCTTTTCCTGTCATTTTAGCCAATCTGAGAAGTGTGAAGTGGTACCTCAGAGTTGTCTTAATTTGCATGTCTCTAATCAATAGTGATTTAAAGCACCTTTTCATGATTAGAAATTGCTTTAATTTCTTCATCTGAAAATTGTCTGTTCATATCCTTTGACCATTTATCAATTGGAGAATGGCTTGTATTCTTATAAATTTGAGTCAATTATATATTTTAGAAATGAGGCCTTTATCATAAGCCTTGGATGTAAACTCCCAGCTTTATCCTTTCCTTCTAATCTTGGCTACATTGATTTTGTTTGTACAAAAATTTTTTAATCTAATATAATCAAAATGATCCATTTTGCATTTCATGATGTAAGTTCTTCTTAAGTCATAAATTTCTTACTTCTCCACAGATCTAAGATGTAAATTATCCCTTGTTTTCCTAATTTACTTATAGTATCATCCTCTATATCTAAATCATGAGCCCATTTTGATTTTATCTGGATGTTAGGTGTTGGTCAATGCCTAGTTTCTGCTGTACTATTTTCAAGTTCCCCAAGCAATTTTTGTCAAATAGTGATTTCTTATCCCAGAAGCTGGAATCTTTGGGTTTAACAAACAGTGACTTACTATAGTCGTTGATTATTGTATCTTGTAGGCCTAACCTAATCTACTGATCCACTATTCTATTTCTTAAACAATACCAAATGATTTTGATGACAGCTACATTATAATATAATTTTAGGTGTGGTACAACTAGGTCACCTTCATTTCCATTTCCCCCCATTAATTTCCTTGAAATTATTGACCTTTTATTTTTCCAGATAAATTTTGATATTATTTTTTCTAGCTCTATAAAGTAATTTCTTGGCAGTTTGATTGGTATGGCACTGAATATGTAGATGAACTAATTTGATTCTTTTTTAAAATAAAAATTTATTTTCTAAACAAAGATCTGCTTTCTCTCCCTCTCACTGTTTCTTTAAAAAAAAGAAAGAAAAAATTCTATTACAGACATGTATAAGTAACTAAAACATTTTCCTGAATTGAACATGTCTAAAAAGTAGATTTTATTCTGCATTCTGAGTTCTTCACTTCTTTATCAGGAGTTGAGTAGCCTGTTCATTCCATATCCTCTGGAATTATTCTTAGTTATTGTGTTGTTGGCATAGGGGGTAGAATACTGGGCCTGAAATCAAGAAGATTCCTCTTCTTTACTTCACATTGGCCTCAGACAGTTACTAGCTGTGTGACCCTGGACAAGTCATTTGACTTTGCCTCTGTTTCCTCATCTGTCAAATAAGCTGGAGAAGGAATGGCAAACCACTCCAGTATCTTTGCCAAGAAAACCCCAAATGGGGTCACAAAGAGATAATCATGGCTGAAAAACAACAACAACAACAGTATTTATATACCATCTTATGGGTTTGTGATCTCATTTGATGGGAGAAACCTTCAAATATTTGGAGACAACATAGTGAGAACTCTGTTTCACTTGCATCTTGAAGATTTCTCAGGCTGTATCTGTTATTCCTGGCCACTACTCCCCAGAAGCAGTGTAGTCTCCTAAGAGTTTGAAAAGTTGGTTTTTACAATATTGTTATCGTATAAATTGTTCTGTTTCTACTCTCTTCATTTAGCATCAGTTCATGCAAGTCTTCTCAGTTTTTTTCTGAAATCATAGCCCCCATCATTTCTTATAGCACAAGATTCATTTATCACATACATAAATGACAATTTGTTCAGTCATTCTGTGATTGATGGATGCTACCTCAGTTTTCAGTTCTTTGACAATATCAAAAGAGATGCTGTAAATATTTTTGTACATATGGATACTTCGCCTCCTTCTTTGATCTCTTTGGAGTATAGACTTAATCTGGGCATCACAGCATAATGATTATTTGGACACAATTCAGAATTTACTTTCCAAGATGGCTAGACAAGTTCACAGTTCCACCAATGGAGCAATAATGTACTTGCTTTCCCGTGATCTTTCTAGCTTTTGTTTTTCCCTCCTTTTGCCAATTTTGATAATCTGATGACTATGAGGTAGAACTTCAGAACTGTTTTAGCTTGTATGTCTACAATTATTAGTGATTTAGTGTATTTCATATTGCTATTGATAATTTGGACTTTTTACTCTGAAAATTGCTTATTCATATTTTGATCAAAGATTAATTGGGGATTGAAGTTGAGTCTTATAAATGTAAAATCACTATTGCTCTGTCCCTTTCCATCCAATTCTCCTTCTCTAAAAATTAAAAATCAAAACAAAATAACCTCTATTGTAATTAATTAACAGAGTAAAGGAAAATGAACTACACATTGACCATGTCTAAAAAAGTATGTCCCATTTCTATTCCTAGTCTATCATTTCTTTATGAAAAGGTGAGGGAAAAAAATCATCACTGGTTCTCTAGTCTTGGTTAATCACCAGAATAAAAACTGATCATTGAATTAATTAGAGATCTTAAATATTTTAATAGTATATCTATTTTTTTCATCTTAACATCTTTAGAGCCTGATTATTTGATCCCATATAATAGATTTTTTAAAAAATTGATTGGACTATTCTCTTTTACATCCATATATTGCCATTAAGAATCATATTTTTTTCTGTAGAGAAGTGTGGAGGAGTGTGGAAATATGACCTAACAATTGTTTCTTCTGGTGCTGTAATACTTGCTCCCTCATCAACCACAACTACTGAAAGAAAATTTTTGCCACCAGTCTGTAGTATTGTTAAATACTTCCCATTACAAAAGAACATAGATTTAAAAATGAACCCAACATTAAAGATGTTTTACTTTGTCTATCTGCCATAAAGAGCACTGTGACTTTCTCACTTAAAGCTGGGACCCCTATCTGTATTGTTTTCCCTTATTAAAATGAGATCTTGAGAAAGTGTCTTGCTTTTTCATTTCTATCTCTAGAATTTAGCAAAGTATTTGCACATAATAAGTATATAATAAATGATTTTGCTTCATCCATCCATCCACCTATCCATTCTCAGAAAAGGAAATGTAATTGGCTAAATAGGCATCATCAAAGAAAATAAACCTTCTGTTTCTGACGGATTATAGGAAAATTCTATCAAAATTTTAAGCAACAATTAGCACTTACATCATACAATTTTTTTAAGTTGAGAAAGCATTTTACCAAAACACTTTGATGAGAAAAATATAGTCTTAATGATTAAGTCAGGAAAGGATAAAGCAAGGAAAGTGTACTATGGAACAGTATCAATAAAGGGTCAGATAGGTGGCACAATTGTAAAGGTATAGGACTTGGGGCCAGGAAGTTCTAAATTAAAATCTTTCCTCAGACTAGTTGTTATCCTGAATATCACATAACCTCTTTATGTTTCAGTTTCCTCACTTAAAAATGGGTATAATAATAGCAGGTACTTCCTAGGCATCATGGGAATTTTTGCTTTTTCCTTTTGTTATTTGGGACTCAGAGATATTCCTCCTGAAATCTTTGGTTAACTCAAAGTTTGTCTTAATCTTAACCTCTTCTGAATGAAAGGGGCATGTGATATAGAAATTAACATTAAAAGCCTTAAGTATCTCTCAGTTAACAAGTCACTGGAAGAATCTCAACTATCTCTGACTCTCAGGTATTTTAATTATTATTATCAATAAATATAAATTCAAATTTAAAACATTATTATTATTATTTTTTGCTGAGGCAATTGGGGTTAAGTGACTTGCTCAGGGTCACAAAGGCAGGAAGTGTTAAGTGTCTGAGGCCAAAATTTTTTTTTTTATTAAAGCTTTTTATTTGCATAATGTATATATGGGTAGATCCTCAACATTGATCCTTACAAAGCTTTCCGTTATGAATTTTCCCCCTAGTCCCCTCTCCTCCCCTAGATGTCAGGAAGTCCACTATATGTTAATTATATTAAAATACTTGACAAGTATTAAATACTTGACATATATGTATGCATATTTCCATACTTATCTTGCTGTGCAAGAACAATTCTATCTACATGAACAAAAAATATCTGAGAAAGGAAACCCAATGCAAGCAAACATCGATAGAGACCATGAAAATGTTATGTTGTGGTCCACATTTCATATCCCTCTCTCTGGGTGTATATGGCTTTCTTCACTGAACAATTGGAACTGGTTTGAGACATTTCATTGTTGAAGAGAGCCATGTCCATCAGAATTGATCATCATATAATATTGTTGTTGCCGTGTATAATGATCTCCTGGTTCTGCTCATTTCACTCAGCATCAGATCATGCAAGTCTCTCCAGGCCTCTCTGAAATCGTCATGCTGGCTGTTTCTTACAGAACAATAATATTCCATAACATTCATATACCATAATTTATTCAGCCACTCTCCAATTGATGGGCATCCATTCAGTTTCCAGTTTCTAGCCACTACAAAAAGGGCTGCCACAAACATTCTTGCACATGTGGGTCCCTTTCCCTCCTCTAAGATCTCTTTGGGATATAAGCTGAGGCCAAATTTGAACTCAGGTCCTCCTGACCTTAGAGCTGGTGCTAAATATTTTAAATAAAATCTTTGGAAAAAGTCTTCTCCAGTTTACCCAATAAATCATTCATCATGACCAGGTTGATTTTATATCAGAGATTTAAGGATGGTTTAGCATTAGGAAAACAATCCATGTAATTAGTCATTAAAAACAGAAGTATCTTAAACAAGATGATTATCTTTATCATTTTTCTGCAAGAGAAAAACAATAAGCCTTAACAAAATACAACATTCATTTATACTAAAAGTCTTACAAATTATAGTCATGGAGGGACTTTTTTATATCATAAAACCAAAAGGAAGCATCATATGCAATGGGATATACTAGAAACTTTCACAATAAATACAGGATGCCCTTTTCCCTGCTAATGTTTTATATACTTCTAGAAATACCAGCAATAGCAATAAAATGAGTGAATGAAGTTAAAAACATAAAATAGGCAAGACTCTCCTCATTTGGTAATTGTGGGAGACTAACATATTGACCTGAGCCAGTTTTAGTGACTCCATTTTAAAACTGTTTTAAACCTTGAACACCTGGCCCCTCCGCTGTCTAAGATGGCTGGGGCACAAATTCACTAAACAACTCCATCTCCTCATTTGAAATAAGAACCAGTCATGACACTTAGGGAGGGACTGAGATGGCACTAATGCCCCTTCCTCATGATAATGTTATCCAATCAAAATATCTTTGCCCTTATATGGAAGCTGCTTATACTTGTCTATAAAAAGCAAGGGAGGACTTGAATCAGAAATAGCCCTCCCAATGCTTTTCTGCCTTGGCTTGTTGAATAAAATTCTTTTAACTTGCTGAATTTCCCTCTTTAATCAGGGCCAAGGTAGGAACATTTTTTTTTCAAGAATCATGACATGATGATTTACTTATAAAATTCTAGGAAATAAAATCATCAAATAAATTAATTAAAACAATAGCTTCAAAAAAAGTTGCAGCTTACACAATAAATCTGCAAAAATAAACATGTCCATATAAAAATTATAAAAGATTCCAGAAAGCAATAATATCAAAGGAATTAAAATTTAAAACAAATTCAAAATACATAAAACATTTGGGAATCCACCTACTAAAACAAATAGCTCTGTAGATTCAACTGCAAAATACTCCTTAAAGAAATAAAGAAAATCTTCAATACTTAGAATAATGTTTGACACTCCTGGCTAAGCTATGATTACAAAATTAAAATTATAATAATACCAAAGTTAATTTACAGATTTAGTTCTATATTGATTAAACTACCAAAAAGGATATTTTGCAAAGCTAGGTTAATTATAATAATTATAATTATAATAAAATTATAACATTAATTATAATACATTATAATAAATAATTATAATTATAATAAAATTAATTTGAAAAACTATAATATTAAATATTAAATAATTATAATAAAATTAATTTGAAAAATAAAATATTTAGAATATCAAGAAATAATGGAAACAAATAGGTAAGAATGAGGAAGGAGAGATTCCTTTTCAGTACTCAAGCAATCATTATTTGGTATTGGTTTAAAAATAGAAAAGTCAATCAATGAAACAATAGAGAAAGAAGATTCTGAAATAGTTGAACTCAATTTCATAGTTCTTGAAAAAATTAAAGACACCGGTTATCTAAGAAAGAATTCCCCAGTTGACAACAACTTCAGGGAAACTGGAAAGCAATCTGGCAGAAATTTGGCTTAGACGAACACATTATACTATATACTACAGTAAATTCAAAATGGATATATGACTTGAATACTATAGCTCACATTATTACAAAAAATAGAAGAAAAGCATATCATATACTTTTTTCAATGAGGGAAGGAGATGAACTTTTATTTTATTTTATTTTTTTCCCGGTGAAGCTGGTTGAGTTTTATTGGAATATTGGAATTCATGCATTTATTTCATCCTATCCCAAACACACCCACACACACACCCACACACACACACACTCACACACACACACTCTCTCTCTCTCTCTCACACACACACACTCACATACATTCAAATCAAAATGTTGACATCGGGTTTTAAGACTTTTCAGGTCGAGGATGTCTGCCTTTTCGCCACCCACCATTCAGAAACCACTGGTGAAATTAGAGCCAACATTTCCAGGAAAATCAAGTCGTGAACGAAAACAGAGGTCTTCCAGTCTCATGAAAATCAAACCACTCCAGAAAGAGTAAGTTCAAAAGAAATACAGAAATAAATCATGTCAACACCCACCCGCAAGTCAGAGATTTTTTCTGTTTCACCCATTCATTCTTTAGGATAAAATTATTTAGTTTCCAATTGGTTTTTGGTCTATTTTCTCCTGGCCTTATATTGCATGTGATTTTTATTCCGTCATGATCTGAAAAAATGCATTTATTATTTCTGCCTTTCTGCATTTGATTTTGAGGTTTTTGTGTCCTAACACATGGTCAATTTTTGTATAAGTTCCATGGACTGCTGAGAAAAAAGTAAACTCCTTTCTGTCTCCATTTAATTTCCTCCAAAGATCTATCACACCTAACTTTTCTAACATTTTGTTTACCTCCTTAACTTCTTTCTTATTTATTTTGTGGTTTGATTTATCAAGTTCTGAGAGAGGGAGGTTGAGATTCCCCACTATTATAGTTTGGCTGTCTTCTTGCATCTCTCTGAACCTTTCCTCTAGGAATTTCCATGCTATACCACTTGGTGCATATATGTTTAGTATTGATATTGCTTCATCATCTATGGTACCCTTTAGGAAGATATAATTTCCTTCTTTGTCTCTTTTAATTAAGTCTATCTTTGCTTTTACTTGATCTGAGATCAGGATTGCTACCCCTGCTTTTTTTTGTTCACCTGAAGCATAATAGATTCTGCTCCAGCCTTTTACCTTCACCCTGTATGTATCTCTATGTTTTAGATGTGTTTCTTGTAGACAACATATTGTTGGATTCTGGTTTTTAATCCAGTCTACTATCTGCTTCTGCTTTAAGGGAGAGTTCATTCCATTCACATTCACAGTTAAAATAACTAATTCTGTATTTCCTGACATCTTATTTACCCTAGCTTATGCTTTTCTCTTTCTTATCCCCTTTCCCTCCTCCCTACTATTTTGCTTTTGAAAACCACTTCTCTCAAACAATCCTTCCCCTTTAGAGCCCCACCCACCCCTTATTTCCCCCCTTGCCCTCCAGTTTCCTTATAAGTACGTCTATTATTCCCTCTGAGCCAAATCTGATGAGATGGAGATGAACCCAATTCTCATTCCCCTCCCTTTTCTCCCCTCAATCATTATAGGTTTTCTTTGCCTCTACATGTGATGTAATTTCCCTTATTTTACCTCCTTTTCCTCTTCTTCCAGTGTTATCCCTTTTCTACCTCCAATTTCTTTTTCAGTTTATCATATCATAAGATTCATAAAATCACAATAAACATATAATAATAATCATAAAATCACAGTAATAATGATAATAATCATAAAATCACAGTAATCATATCATAATCATAATGTAATAATCGATTCACAAAATCAACCCTCATTCTATAAGTATCTATAACATAAATATAGTTCTCAAGAGTTATTTTTTCTTGTTACCTTTTTATGTTTCTCTTGTGTTCTGTGTTTGTAGATCAAATTTTTTGTTCAGTTCTGGTCTTTTCAGTAGAAATAGGTGAAATTCTCCTATATCATTGAATGACCATCTTCTTCCCTGGAAGATAATGCTCATTCTAGCTGGGTAACTTATTCTTGGCTGTAATCCAAGTTCCTTTGTCCTTCAGAATATCTGATTCCAGGCCCTTCGATCCTTCAAAGTAGAAGCTGCTAGGTCCTGTGTGATCCTAATTGTAGCTCCCCGATATTTAAATTGTTTCTTTCTGGCTTCTTGTAATATCTTTTCCTTGGTATGATAGTTCTGGAATTTAGCCACGATATTTCTGGGGGACTTAATTTTTGGGTTTCTTTCAGGAGGTGATCGGTGGATTGTTTCAAGGAGTATTTTGCCTTCTGGGTGTAAAATATCAGGGCAGTTTTCTTTTATGATTTCCTGGAATATAGTGTCCAGGTTCTTTTTTTCATCATGGCTTTCAGGAAGCCCTATAATCCTTACATTGTCTCTCCTAGATCTATTTTCCAGGTCAGTTGTTTTTCCTAGGAGATATTTCATGTTTTTCTCTATCTTTTCATTTTTTTGTTTTTGTTCAACTGATTCTTGAAGTCTTGATGAGTCATTAATTTCCAATTGTTCGATTCTAATTTTTAATGTCTTATTTTCTTCAGTTACTGTTTTTAGTTCCTTTTGCAATTGACCAATTACATTTTTTTTGTTCACTGCATTCTTTTTCCATTTTTTCTATTTTATTTTGCAGTGATCTCATTTCGTTTCCCCATGTTTCTTCTAACTCTCTTTTAAGATTTTTTATGTAATCTTCAAAGAAAGCCTTGTGACATGGAGACCAATGTATGTCTCTCTTTGGGGCTTTTTCTGGAGTTGCTTTACCTTTAGGGACCTCAGGATTTGAGGTCTGTTCTTCCCTCTCTCCATAAAAGTTGTCTATGGTGAGAGCTCTTTTTGGTTTTTTGTTCATTTTTTTTAAAGGTGTGAGGTCTGTTTAGGGCAAAGGTGGGACAGCTGCTTTAATTTGCCCTGGGGCAGTTCTGCTGAGGAGATGAACTTTTAAATAAATAAAGGATAACGAGAATTACAAAAGATAAAACAGATCATTTTGGTTATATGAAAATGAAAAATTTTAGCACAAACAAAATGAACACTTGAAGATATGAAGAGAAGCAGTTCACTTGGAAATCATTTTCATATCAAATATATATATGATTATATATCTATATATATATAGATAAAAAGATATACATATCTCATAAATATATGGACAACTAACAGAAATATATGACCAAAGCCATTTTGCAAAAGTGAAGTGGTCAGAAGATATGAGCAAACAGATCTCAAACTAGAAAATAGAGACAATACAAAGATAATTTTTTTAAATTTCAAGGTAAAGTTATAGTTTTTTGAGTATCAATGCATCTAGTCTTAGTGTTAAAAGAATTGTAAACTATTAACCACAATATAAAAAATGCTCCAAGTTATTAATAATGACAGAAAAATAAAACAAAATGGTTTCATTCTACACACTGCAAATTGAGATGAAATAATATGATGTACAGATGAGAAAAGATGGGGAACAGTGTTGGAGAAGTTAGAGAAAGAGGATCACATAAATACATTGCTGGTGGAGCTGCAAATTGGTACAATCACTCTAGAAAGCAGTTTGAGAGTTACAAATGCAATGACTTACTTCCTCAGAAATTTCATTTCTAAGCATATATTCTGAGAGTCTTTATATGCATTTTAAAATGAAACTGAAAATTGCAAATTTGAAAATGTTTCTAGTGTAACAAAGTTAATGGTAATCAAGTGGAAAATGATTATGAAGAATCAAATTGATCAGACCAGGAGAATATCTGCTAGGGCATAGGACCCTGCTGAGAGGGAGTACAGAGGCCACCCTGACCTGGGGCACAATAAGTTTTCTGCCACGTTGCAGAAACGCCCTTGTTGACCAAGGAGCACTGGTGCATGGCATGGGAATGGGTAGAGTCTAAGGGTCACAGCTCGTGAGCAGGGATGCCTTGACAGGGCCTCTCGCCTATGAGTGGGTTGCTGATGGGAGGGACCCTCTAGGGTTCTAATGTGGGGGCCAGAATATGCTTGTATCTTCACAGGACAAAACTTTCAGCCGTGGATTTCCATCAGATATCTCAGAGTTGTCCATAAAGCAGCAGAAGAAAAGAAGGAAGAAGAGGCAACTGTTCAAAAGAAGAAAAAGATGTTCCCCCAAGACCACCAACAAAATGCTTTAAATATATATATATATATATATATATATATATATATATATATACACACACACACACACACACACATATATATATATATGGGTTTGTGTTTCATACAATCAGGATTGGCAACAGAGGCCAAAAGGTGGGCCATGGACCCACCATGATCTAGGACTGTCTCATGGGCAATGGGGTATCATGAGACACACATGCTGGGCATGCAGGGGATGCCCTGTCATAGAGACACCCTCATCTGTGCACGGGAGGGTTGCAGCAGTGTGCCTACATAATGGGTCATCAGGTTGGCCCCTTATAAAGCACAAGCCTCCATGGGACACATTCTTGCCACTCAAGAATTGGGTCAGCAGTTTGGCACATGGAAAAACATTTTGGGCTCTGGTTCTTGGACAAATGGCCCGAAAATTAAATACCAATTCTACACTAAAGCCTGTCTGGGAGGGAAATATGCATTCATGGGGGGGGAGATTCTGTAACTGTTACCAAAGAAACATTAGATTTTTACAATGTTACTTGTTGGAATTGTACTGTTAGTGATTGCTTGGACACTGAAATTGAAAATCAGACTATTTGTTATTACTCATGTATCAATGCTTCCTGTAAAAAGTGAGAAATGGTATCATACTAAGACTGATCCTGTGTTCGGTATCATAATAAAGAAGAAGGAAAAAACCTTAATCCCATTAGAAAAAAGAGATGTATCAGCTGTGTCATATTAGGTATCACTGTTAATTTCACTTGTAGTTTCATCAGTCTCTCTTGCAGTGTACATATCTAATGTACAAAACAGTACAGTACACGCTAGATATATAGAGAAACTAGCTAAGAATGGCTTAGCAGGTTTTGCCCAACAAGCTAAGATAGATGAACAATTGTATCAGATGATAAAAGATTTAAGAGAAGCATCATTGGAAATAGAAGCAGAAGCAGAGTTATTGAAACTGTAGCCTCAATTACAATGTGACTACAGATATACAAAGGTTTATGTAACCCCTTTGCTGTATAATCATACGGGACAAGATTATGATTGGGACAGTATCAATGGTTTATTTCTCAATAACGCAATTGAAGGTGACATAGAAAGTTTATATAAACTAGCATCTGACATAGAGAAAGCTTCTCATGAAGATTTGAATGCAGAAAAAATTGTTGAAAAAAATCAAACATTGGTTTGACAAAACCTTTTCATAGTGGTTAAAATTACAATCATGGATTGCCCTGTGTGTTTTGATGTTGTTATTGCTTTGTTGTTACCTTGTAATTTTAGGATGTCTTTATAGATCTTTCTCCACCATCTTTTCAGAGGTTGCAGCTCAATAAACTTTTTATCAAAAGATAAAAAGGAGGAATTGCTAGGGCATGGGACCCTGCTGAGAGGGAGTACAGAGGCCACCTTGACTGTGGTGCACATTAAGTTTTCTGCCACGTTGCAGAAACACCCTTGTTGAGCAAGGAGCACAGGTGCACGGCATGGGAATGGGTAGAGCCTGAGGGTCACAGCTAGTTGCTCGTGAGCAGGGATGCCTTGACAGGGCCTCTTGCCTGTGAGCTGGATGCTGACGTGACTGGGTCAGTTCTCCTCCCATTGGCAGATACCATGCATATACAATGCCCACAAGCTGCTTCTCTGAATGGTGATTGGGGATTGCCTATGGTTCATGTGCTGATTACGCTTGAAAAACTGTATATCAACAAGGCTCTGCGGCATAATAAACTGGAGCTCTTTTCACACCCTATGAGTTCCCCTGCCTCATTCATCTCGCTTCTGAGATCAAAGGGCTCATACAAGGTGGGCTCTTAAAAGACGGCAACAACAGATATCTATATCTATATCTATATATGTAATTACAATAACACTGTAAAGATAAACAATTTTGAAAGCTCTAAGGACTATGCTGAATGCCACGATCAGTTATGATCTAAAGACTGATGATGAAGCCTCTTATTCACTTCCGAACAGATGTAATGGATTCAGGGTCTAGAATGAACATCTAGTTTTTGAATGCAGCCTATGAGGAAATTTGCTTGGTTTAACTATGAATATTTGTTACTTGGAATTTCTTTTTCTTTTTCTTTTTTTTTCCTCAATGGGGATGTGGAGGGAAGGGAGAGAAGATAGTTTTCTGCTAATATAAAAATAAACTTTAATAAAAAATAATTGCTGCACATAATATAGAGGATGATTCTCTGAGAGGGCAAAGAGAAAGGATATTGAGAGAAATTATAGTGAAATAAAAACGAAAGTCATTATTAAAAACTTAATAAAATAAAAAAGAAATGATGATTCTGAAGCAATTAAAGCTATCTTATAGCTAAAGAACCAGGAAAACTGTGTATATGATGACCACAATGTATATAGAATGAATAACAACCACAAAACAATTGGATCTATTATGTTTGGAAATTATAAAGAAATAGCTTAGTTCCAAAGAAAAGATATGAAAAGATACCTCCCTCAGCCCTCCTCTTAGTTCCAGAGTATCCACAGATGTTGAACATTGCATACAATGGCAAAGTTTGTTTTGTTTTAGCCATGAATTGATAGGTTTTTTCCTGATCTTTTTTCTCTTAATATATTTCCTTCATTTATTCTTCATTATAATAGATGGCTTTCTGGGACAGGAGAAGGACAGAATTACATGGAAAACTCTAGGTTATTAAAAAAGGGGGGCAGCTAGGTGGCACAGTGGATAGAGCACCAGCCCTGAAGTCAGGAGGAAATGAGTTCAAATATGGTCTCACACTTAACATTCCCTAGCTGTGTGACCCTGGGCAAATCACTTAACCTCAATTGACTTAGCAAAAAGAAAAAAAAAAGGCCCCAAATCTATTTTTAAATGTTGGGTTTTGAAATGAAATTTCAAATTTTTGAAATGAATTTTAGGTCATTTGGACATTTGACAATTGGAATTGGGAAACAAGAAAGACATTTCAAAGTATTCAAGGACTAGGAAGCATCCTAGACTAGGGTTGCATCTAGATTTTCTTGACTCTGTAGCAGAATTGGATTAATTAATTTTTCTCAGTTTCTCTAAACTGAAACCCACGCATGATGTGCAACCTTTGCCACCATCTAACATTGCTTATGTAGAAGAAATTTGAAGTATGTCTCAAACACCTAATATGGAAGATGCTGATTCCCTGTTTTCAGAAGACTTGAAAATTGGAACATTTGTGGAAATTCTATGTTGTCCTGCCACATGACTGGGAACAGCTCTATTCAGCAGCTGCATGGTAGAAAGGTTTCTGTCTTTAAAAATGGCTTGACTGAACATCATTGTGGCTTTTTCCTACACTTAAAACTGAATGGAGGACTTCTTCACTCACACTATGGTGTAAGAGTAGTAAGTCTGAGTGCCCATTCCTCTATATCTTTCCTTTCTCCACTCCTTAAGCCATGTGGCCCCAAGAAATGGGCTCAGGACTTGATTATTTTCCATCATATGTGCAGAGAGTGAGCCATGGAGATTAAGGAACTGTAGGAATGCAGGTGGCATGTTATAGCAACATCATGAGGAACATAGTCTAGGTAAAGAGCCCAGCAAAAGACAGCAGTACTAGTTTTGGATTTGAATTTGATGACACTAATTTACTTAATTTTAAATTATTCAATTAATATTTATTCAAATTTTAATTTATGGAATAAGACAAGCATTTCCATAACAGTTTAATTTAAAAAATGGATCATTGCATATGAAACTGCAAATCTACTATGTACACCTTGCTATTCTTTTAAAATATATAATAAAATTATCATGTATATTTCTTTTATTTTCCTTTTCCCACTACCATTCTAGAGATGGTTACCATTAGACACAAACATGTGTTTGTGTATAAATATATACATGTATATATGTGCACAAACACATATATTTGTATATGTAAAATCATTCTATACATACTTGTATTTATCAGTTCTATATCTAAATGCATTTAGTATTATCCTTCATATGTACTTTGTAGTTAATTAGGGTATTTATAATAATCAAAATGACTTATTTTGAACAATTAAGAACAAAGTTGTTCTTAAAACAGTATTGCTAATACTGTATACAACATTTTCTGAGTTTTGCTCATTTCTCTCATCGACATTTTGTGCAAGCTATCTATATTTTTCTAAGATCATCAAGCTCATCATTTCTTATAGTACAGTGGGATAATGATGTAACTATAATATTAGAAATTTTGAAGGAAGAACTATGTGATTTGTAATCTCAGAGATATTGTTTGAAGGGGAAATGATGTGATTGTAATTTCAGGGATATTGTATCATAGCTCCAAGTTGTCTAGATTGTCTTAAGTGTATACTTTTTGACTTCAAGATGTCTGCCTTAAGAATATCATATTAGTTTAACTACAGAAAAATGCTGACAATTCATAACAGTAATGATATCTCTGGAAGGAAGATGACTAGCCCTAATTTTAACTAACCTCTAAGCCATAAAATTAGCATATCAGTAAAATCCTGGAATTGATCCATTAGCATATCAATATCCTTCATAAAATTAACAAATCAAAGTCTTTCTTTGAAACTAAGTTCAAAGTTAGTACTTTAAAATCAGGAATCAAATAAATCCCCAAATCAGAAAAGCTTTTACCTCTATTAAATACATTTGTTCACTGCTTTCTTTTTTTAGAATTTAGCCCACTGCTAAGAGAGTAATAATAAAATCTTTGGCTCTTGAATTGGAGATAGACTAAGCCTGCAAATTCTTTTGGGATACCTTGTGATGCCAGCCTGGAACCCCAACAATATTTTAAGGTTCAGTTTCTAAAACTCAACATTAGGACTAATACTATAATGCTATGATGAAAGTGAACTAAACTGTGATCCCAACCTCCTTTCCCTGCACCCCTAAAATGAAGTTGAAACAGTAATACAATTGGTAGGAGTTCAAGCCAATGGCAGAAAAGAAAGACCCTATAACCTTCCTCCCACTCTCATACCTTCTAGGGAAGGTGATCAGTAAAATGAAGCAGGGCCAGAATAAACTTTGTTATACATCTCCCACAATGCTCCAAGGTGATATGTGGCAAATCTTCATTAGATCGTTTTTCATACTGAAATGAGTTGGAAGAATTTTGAAAAGAAAGGAATTTAAATATTATTAAATTTAGCTCCTTTATGTTATTTATGGTGTTCCCAGGTGTCAACAGTATTATAGGGTTTATTTTGAGGCATAAATAGCATCTTGTCAAATTCAAATTTTCAGTGAATTCTTTTGTTTCTATCAAGTGATAGAAAGCACTAAAAAAACAGATGAGTAATTTACATGTACTTTAGCTTGGTAAGTTGTCCAGATATCTGCGTAGGGCCTATATAGTGACTATACTTTGTGGGAAGAACATGAAGGTAAAGGAGAGGAATGAGTGTTAATGAATAAATTTAGTGACCTCATCCTTTGAAAAGGTTGCTTTTGAAAAACTTGGTATCTTGTGGATATGGTTGGCTTGACTTTCTAGAAAATGCTATAGATCTTTATTGGACTGAACCTTTGACTTTGTGGACATAACAAAATGTAGCAAGTCCTCAAAGAGCTGGCAATACCAGATCATCTTACTTATTTCCTGAGGAACATGTATGCAAGTTAAGAAACAACAGTTAGAACTGAATGAATATTGTTACCTTATTTATTTAACTCATGTGCAGAGAACATGATATCAAATGCCAGGCTGCATGAATCAAAAGTCGGAATTAAGGTTGCTAGGAGAAATATCAGTAATTTCAAATATACAGATGATACTGTATGTTTGATTCTGTTAGCAAAAAAGTAAAGAAGAGTTAAAAATCTTTTGATGAAGGTGAAAGAGGATAGTGTTGAAGTTGCGTTAAAATAAAAAAAAAAAAAAACCCAACCAAACAAAAAACCTAATTAAGATCATGGCAAATGGTCCCATTACTTCCTGACAAATGAAGGGAAAAGAAATTGAAATAATATATTATTGGGTTCAAATATCACTGCAGATAGCCACTATAGCTATGAAATTATAGCTTATAATTAGAAAGAAATCTATGGCAAATCTAGGCAGCATACTAAAAGGCAAAAACAATCAGTGTGATTTGGATAGAGATGGAGTCCTTTGTCCAGATTGCTGGAAGTGGCTAAATTTCATGATTAAACCAAGGCTCTCAGCAGGAGGAGCTGAAGACTTTTAGCCCACTTCCTCATTTGAAAATCACTCATTAATTGTTTACCAAAGTGGATTTTTACCTGTCCGCTTCTTATCCCCTTTTCTAAATGTATCTAAGCATTCACATGTCTCCATAGTTTGGTCTTTGTTTACTGAATGATTGACAATCAATTTATTGATTATTTGCTAGACTAATTAACAAACTTATCATTAATTTCCTACAAACTCTGTCTCTTGGGTTTTTCATTAGCCTCAACTGGAAGGTCAAACACTGAAAGTGAAGCTTAAATAATTTTGTCACATAATGAGAAAATATTGGAAAGGCACATTATTGGAAAGGACCACGATATTGGGAAAGGACGGAAAAAGGAAAAGGGCATGGCAGAGAATAAAATGGATACATAGTATCTAAGAACAATGAACATGCACTCGCATAAACCTCAGGAAATAGTGGAGGATAGTCTGGCATGCTATGATCTGTGGATTCATATAGAGTTGGATGAGACTTAATGAATGAACAACAACAAAAACAGTTAGCGAGAAAGCTAGTATGTAAATTTAGGTCCTTTGGCACCAAACTAGTGCTTATATAAGAGAAGAAGAATTTATATAATAACAGCACCATTGTAAACACAAACAACTTAGAAATTTTTAAGAATTCTAATATAATGACCATTTTTTTAAAAAGAATTGATTACAAAACTTGTTACCCATCTCTTGACAGAGAGGATATGAATTCAAGATTAAGAATGAGACAACCATTTTCTTACTTGGTGATTGTATGAATTCGTTTTGCTTAACTATGCAATTTTGTTACAGAAGGATTTTTTCTCCCCCCCCACGGGGTGGGAGGAGGGGAGGAAATAGAGTTGTAATGAAGAGTAGGGATATAGATGGGATTCCCTCACTTTTTCACACAAAGAGAAAAGAGGGAAAGCTAGAAAGAATCATAAAGCATTTTAGTACTAAAAGAGGAATTTCAAAACATAGCTAGGATAGCTAGGTGGTACAATGGATAGAGCACCAGCCTTGGAGTCAGAAGGAACTGAATTCAAATTTGACTCCAGATGCTTATCAACTTGTGTGATCCTGGATAAGTCATTTAATTCTGATTGCTTAAAAGAAAGAGAGAGGAAAAGAGGGGGAACTGGAGGGAGGAGGGAAAAGGAGAGAGAGCATACAATTGATTTCATTTTGAGCTATATTTGCTATTATAGAAGTATACTGAATGTCTTCTTCAGTATGTCTTCTCTCAACCAAAAAAAAAAAAAAAAAAGAAAAAAGAAAAGAAAACTTACAAGACTTTGAATAGTTCCCATGAACTTATTCATTCACTTTTCTTTAATCCATCTCATAAGAGACATGGTAAAAATTTAACAAATGTCAATTTAGGTATTGATGAAAATATTGTCTTCTTTGGTCAAGTGCAAATGGTTATATTTGTAACACAAAAATAATTAAGAAGACAACTTGCAGAAGAGAAGCAAACAGCAACATCTTTAAAAGTACACACACACATATATAGTATCCCAAGAAACTGAAGATAAATCTCCCAGGAGAACATGATGCCATAAAATTGCCCCCAGCTTTTCATATAAACAGCAATGTGTGGATCAATCAAATCCATAATTTGTTGCTAGAGAAAAAGTAAACAAAACCAATGCTGAAATTTCTAAGGCATATAGTGAATAAATTTCATAATTTTGATATCAAATGCTAAAAAATAGGGCAGCTAGATGGCATAGTGGATAGAGCACCAGCCCTGAAGTCAGGAGGATTTTAGTTCAATTCTGGTTTCAGACACTTAACACTTCCTAGCTGTGTGACCCTGGGCAAGTCAACCCCAATTGCCTCAAAAAAAAATGCTAACAAATGTTAACAAAACAGTCAGGCAAACACCTATGAAGGAATGTCAATTTGAATAATCTAAGCTTCTTCTGTATTCACGAGGAATCAGAGAAAATAATGGAATATGATTATGTACCAAAATATATGTGATTGATAACTGCATGAAGCATGAATATGTATCTGATCTGGCATCTGATCCACCTCATCTCTAAGAGAGATAAGAATTTCCTGTACCAAGAGTTAGAAAGGGATGTTTAAGTTCTGTTAGCTGAGTGGAAGATGAGCAGGCAGGATCCAGGACAGCTATAATTAGAAAAGCTTTCCTGATATCAAGGCCAAATTTAGCCTCTGTGACTTAAACATTCTTTCAGGTTCCATCCTCTGTGATCAATCAGAACAAATCTAATCTCTTCTACACATGCTAGTTCTTTAAATACTTGAAGATAGCTTGGGCTTTGCAATCTAGATGTCTTCTGATGGTCAGCAGGGATAATAAACCTTTTCAAAGAGCAGGAGGAAGGGCTATATCAGCACTGTCAACAATCTAGTGGACTACCTCATGCATGTGCCAGAGGGGAACTAAGATAACTACTGTATAGATGGCTCTGATAGAAAGCTGTCTGCTGGGCAGAAATTGTTCTCCCTAGCTGGATAATTGATATAGTGACATGCTATTATCCAGTAGGCATAAAGAAAGCAGTATGTAAGCCCCTATGTCTGTTTAAACTGTAGCTTTCAATAAACCTCACAGATATTATATGAAGCAGTAAGGTATACAAAATTTTACATCATTATTGACATTATTTATCATTTATTTTATTTCTTATTCAGCTTTGATGAAAAAAATGAGCTGAAAGATAATCATCTGGATAAGCATTATCAAAGGTTAGGTGCCTTAAAAACTTATTTTGAAAGCTTCTGAATTCTATAAATACTGGAGAGTGCCTTACCTGTGATTGGTCAGTCATCTCTACTAAATGAAAATTAAGGTTTTGTTGTTGTTGATGATGATGTTTATGATAATCACTTCTCCTCATTCTCAAGCAAAAAATCATTTCTCAAAAACTCAGGAATCTCTGTTGGTCATTCAATAAAATGTATTTGTAATTAATTTCTACCCCCCTGATGTTTCCTAGCTCATTTCTAATTTTCTCTCCTAAAAAAAACAAGCAGTAATTATATTAAATAGCAGATGGATGTCTGAAGCAGAATATGGAATTACATTAACCAGCAAGTGCTTTTGAAAAATGTGTTATGTAGAACACAAGTTGAAAATAAGTAGTTTTTATTTCCAACTTTGGAAGATACCCCAGATTGTATCCCCAATTTGAGTTCTTCCAGTTGAGGGTTGATATTAGTTTTTATTTTTTTTTCAAGATATGATAAAAGCCAAACCTGGGTATTTCCTCATTTGTAGTGAAATTCTAATCCTAAATCTGTCTTCCTATTCTTGTCAAGAGATATAGGAGAGAGAGAACTACAGGACCGATATAAAGAGTGGGCAGGATAAAATGTATAAATGGCACTCACTGGAGAGCTCCAAGGTTCTGGTTCTAGTGGCCTTGAAAGAGAATTCTTTCTATTGAGGGGGAGGGAAAATAATTAGCAGTGAGATAGAAAAGAATAAGAAAAAATGGTTGGTTGCTCCAGGATTCCTCATTGTCTCAATCATGTAATAGTGAGTGGATTGAGTGGATACTATTTGTGATAAAACTAATATGTACCAAGATTCCCTTTTTTCTCCTTTAAATACTTAAATTCAGTTATTATATTTCCCTCTTTCCCAAGTCTATTTTTAGCAACATCTTCATTTCATTCATATGATGATTATAAGACATGAATAATATCAAGGCCTTTCATCCTGATCATATACCTCTAGGTATTCTTTAAATTACAAATGTCCTTTCTAAAATTTAGTATTCCAAAAAGATATGGTATGACTATGGAAGAATGCAGTGGGGACCATCAATCAGTCAACTGTTTATTTTCAAATTTTAATTTTTTTTTTTTGATG
>JAJPUD010013096.1:1699-13499 GCA_023553655.1 Myrmecobius fasciatus | reverse complement strand
TCTCTCTCTCTCTCTCTCTCTCTCTCTCTCTCTCTCTCTCTCTCTCTTTCTCTCTCTCTCTCTCTCTGTCTCTCTCTGTCTCTGTCTCTCTCTCTTTCTCTCTCTTTATATATGTGTATTCTTCCTTCTTTTCCAGTTCAGATGACAGAGTGCTAGTTGTTCCTTGACTCCCCCCTCATTTATTTCAGATATCTACTTGTGCACCCTGTTTACATAAGATTATTTCCCCTAAACTTTCCCCCCATTTTCTTATTTTATCTATTCAGACTCCCTCTATGACTTCCAATGATAGGGTTCAGAGAAAACACATGTATCATCTCATATTAGCAGGTAAGCAGTTTATCATTGTTTAATTTCTTATTATTCATTCATCTTTTTATTTTTCTTAGGCAGGGCCTAGGTTTTGGAGATCTCTGTCCTTAAAGGCTAGGATAAGTAGAATCATTAGCTAGATTAAGAGACCTTCTTCTAGGCTTCTAGACCTGCACGTTTCTCAAAGCAATCATGCACTATACTACTTTTGAAAAATAGTAAGTAGCTTGTTGTTATTGGGCTCCAATTGCTGCTGAACAAATAACACAAAGTCATTCCATTACCTTTTGCCTAATGTAACCTATTATGAAAGTGATACAAGATGGATCCTGTAACAAGATGGGAATGATTAGTAGCCTCTCATTAAATCAAAATAATTAATTTGAATTATGTTCACCCCATACCCCCAGGTTTCAGTGTTCAAAATTTAGAACAGATTTAGAATAGGTTTAGAGTATGGTTTAGAATATATCAGAAACTGAGACCTATGGACCAGTTCTTGGAATAGTGACCCTGTGTGGCAGAGATCACAACCATATGGAAAATTCCTCCAAATATTTCTGTACTTCCAGATCAATCACTTGTCCAATAGGAACAGGTGACCATCTTATGATCACTTAAATCACTGGCTGTGATAGTTTCACCCAACAGGTGATCTTGCTGGTATTCATATTTTAGCCTGTGTATTAATATGTTAATAATGAAATTGCTAGTCTATATTAGCATAATTGTAACTATATAAAAGCATTGTTCCAAGGGAAAGTGGTACCTCAGATCATGAAGAAGATCCGAGGTTCACTTCATTGTAGAGAACCGTGGACCCTTTAATAAAGTGCCATTAGTTCAGACCTCTGCCTCAGTCTTGCTTATTGTAGGCTGGATATTTTTAATCCCAACAGAATCTAGTTCCTCTAGTTGCCCAGTGATTTTTCACATATAAGAATCTAGTTCCTGAGGAATGCCATTTGCTTGGTTGTTAATAGCTCCATATGCTCCTAGAAAGACAAAAACAATTTGCTTTAGTAGTCACTAATCAGATAAAATTTATTTAGCTAAATAATTTAGCTACAAATTATATAGTGCTTTCTGTAGTGTCAAGTACTATGCTAAACACTTTACAATTAATAATAATAGCTAACATTTATACAGCACCTCCCATATACTAGGCAGTGTACTATCTACTTTACTATTATTATCTTATTTGGTCCTCACAATAATCTTGGGAGATAGGTGCTGTTATTATCCTCATTTTACAAATGAGAAACTAAGGTAAACTGTGGGTAAGAAAAATTGTCCAGAATGACTTAGTTAGTAAATGTCTAAGATTAGATATTCCTGATGCCAGGTCCAAAATTCTATCTGTTGTGCCACCTAGTCCCATTTCCTGGAGTATCCTATCTAATGGGACATCTAGAATGTAATTTGAACTTTATCCCTGGCATGTGTGAGAACCTTGAGGGACAGAACAGAGATCTTTATCTACACTGATTTCTCAAGTGGTCTGGGGCCAAGAAATAATAAAATAGAATAATTAAAGCCTCTTTCCCCTTGGGCTCAGGACAAATAAAAGAATTTGGCCAATATTTCCTGTTGCCTACAGTTGTTTCTGGAGCATGTCAGCACTCCATGTCAATCCATATCAGAAATATTATACAATCTTTGCTGAATCAAATAACCACAGTGGAATCATTAAAAGAACAATATCAACCAACGTTGGGGAAAGGGTCCATTGTACTATGAATGTGGAGAATACAAAGCCATTTGTGCTCAGTGAGGTAACAAAATGCTTTTTCTAAGAAAGGATGGGGAAGCATTCCTGCACTTGTGCTAATGTGACTATCCATCTAACTTGATCATCCCTCAAAATATGCCTCATCTGACAAACTGACCATTTCAGGTGAGGTTTGTCCCTGCTAATTAACAACTTTATCAACTTTCCATGTCAAGTTGTTCAGTCTCCCACAAGCCATATCTGTGTTGAATCACTGTCATTCTAGAATGATGAAATTTCTGGTCCAGTGGTTTCTGGTATATAGTCTTTAAGTAAACTCACTTGATAAGTAGGGGTTGCTTTTGGATATATTTCAGGATGATTTTCTCTAGTCCTTTCTTCCTTCTTTGATGCTGAGTTGCTTGGGTCTTGAAGTCCCTCTCTCTTCAGAGGGGACCTCTCGATTCACAGATTTTTTTTCCTTCTGGAATGGTTCAGGCAGCTTCTCAGAAAGGACTTGAAATAATCAAGTGGATAGAATTGTTGGGAAGTGCCTAGATTTTTACCATAGCAGAAAATTGTCACTGGGATGGAAGATATGTTCAGGAACAACTAGTACCTATGAACTTCTAAGCCTTTTCAATGACTGTTTTTCCCCATTTGGTGTCCAATTGATCCATTCAATTTTCATTGTGGCTCCAAGAAGCTGCAGCATGCCCAGTGACCACTTACTAGTATATAGTTATAGCAGATGGCTAAACCAGTTTAAGCATAACTGAAGGGTCTTAAGCCCTTCAGTTAGTTAAGTGAATGTCTATCTCGAGCATGTGAAAACTTTCCTTAATGGAATAGGCGGATGAGAACAATTTGTTCCAGCTGCCAAGAAGGCTGCTGAAGTAGATATTGCAGAACACTTAGAGCTTGGTCAGATATTGAAACCTCCAAGGTCATCTGCTACCTTCTAGGCCAGTTTTAGTCATTTTGATTTTTTTGTCACTGGACTTTGATGACTCTCAAAGAGAGAGTGTGGCTAACAACTTTGAGAAACTTTGCCTCACTTAAATCCAATTTGTTCCTGCATTAAAAGATATCACCCATGTCACTTTACCATTTTTACCAAAGTCCTCAAAGTCTTGTGACAATAGGCAAGAGATAGGGCAGGAGGTGCAGATACTCTGGGAGCTGTATCACAACCCTGGACATAGGTGGCCCAGGCCAAAGGTCATTTTCTACTGGACTGAAGCAGCAGTGGGAGTCAGCAGCTCGGTGAATGTCTGAGCAGCCTTTTTAAAGGACTGCACTGCTCTAGAAATGAGGAAGGGGCTAGAAAAGGTGTCAAAAATTATGTGTTTTACCAACCCTGGTTTGCTTACTGTGGCAAGCAGGGATCTCACCATGTGATTCCAACACATACAAAAGTACAAAATTTCTGTAAAGATGATTTCACTCACATTGGTACAAGGAATGTACTCACCTTTATAGACAACATGAAAACTAATATACCTGAAAGATAAATAGCTCCTGAGAGAATTTAGCATTCTTCAGGGAAATCCAAATACCAGCCTTGAATGAAACTAGAGTGGCAAATGAAGGTCAGCTTACTAAAGTTAGATCTGGATATGCATTTTTCTTTTGGGGGGGCAGCTAAATGGTGCAGTGGATAGAGCACCAGCCCTGAAGTCAGGAAGACCTGAGTTCAAATCTAGTCTCAGACACTTAACACTTCCTAGCTGTGTGACCCTGGGCAAGTCACTTAACTGGGTTTAAATTTTTGCCTCAGCAAAAAAAAATAAATAAATCTTTTTTTATTTTATTAAAGCTTTTTATTTACAAAATATATACATGGGTAATTTTTCAACACTGACCCTTGCAAAGCCATCTGTTACAAATTTTCCCCTCCTTCCTTCCACCCCCTACCTAGATGGGAGGTAGTCCAATACATGTTAAGTATGTTAAAATATATATTTATAAGTCAAATATATGTATACATACACAGTTATCTTGCTGCATAAGAAAAATCAGATCAAGAAGGGAAAAAAAACCTGAGATAGAAAACAAAATGCAAGCAAACAACAACAGAAAGAGTGAAAATGCTATGTTGTAGTCCACACTCCAGTTCCCACAGTTCTCTCTTTGGGTGTAGATGATTCTCTTCATCACTGAACAACTGGAACTGGTTTGAATCTGGATGTATATTTTTCTAGACTGACCACAGTAAATGGGAGGATTGTGAAGCTGTCAACATAGGTTTCACGATCAAATTTCATTGAATAAATAAGTTTGTATACATACCAAAATGACAGACTCAAATAATTGTGTAAATACTTATGCCTATATTGGATTTACATATATTTTTACCATGTTTAAAAATAATAAGTGATGGCCACAGGTGAGAGATAGGTGGATCAGGTAGACACCAAAGGTGGAAAGTAGCTTTGGGACTGGACAGCCCTCAGCCCAGAGATATGAGTCTACCCTGGACATCCTACACCCTAAATTGATTCTGAGAATGATTCTGAGAATCTTTTATCAGAATTAGAGAACTTATGGCTTCAGATATCTAGGAAAGTCTGTTGAAAGCTTTGTTCAGTGGCCCTGTTTACTACTGTGGCTCTTAGAGAAGAGCCTACTTCGGGATGTACAATGCCCCAGATTCTGTCTCTTTGATCAATGGTCAAATTATTGATAACTAGTTCTTCAACTCCTCAACCACATCCTTTCCCTCATTGTTGTTCTGATAGACCAAAACCTAGATCTTGCTGGTTTCAAGTCCTATTTACAAGAAGTTATTCTGGCTTCTGGCTTCTGCCTCAGTAAGCCCTTACTGAGAAGTGTTGATTGGGAGGGATCTGAGCCCTCTGAGAGGACAATGATCTCAAAACCTAGGCAGCTCAGAACTAGAGAAGGAATAAAAAAGGGTCAGAGAAGGTTAGTCAGAACTATATGTAAAAGCAATCCCTACTCATTACGTGAGTTTTTCTAAAGATTAGATGCAAGAAACCGTAGCACCAGAAAGCTCTTTATCTTCCTAGAATGGCATTGATTCATCACAGATATAGTTTTTGAGACTGGACAATTTAAAAGTTAGAATAGACCAAATACCAGCTAACGGGTTTATGAAACAACAAAAAATACTTAAAAAATCAAAAGTTAAAAAAATGCAAGTAATTTACAACTGACGGAGCACAGATTGAAGAGAGAAAATTTCAAAATTATAGGACTATCTGAAACTGTGACAAAAAATAAAAAGATCCTAGACATCATATTACAAAAAATCATAAAAGAAAACCCCCCCAGATCTTTCAGAACAGGAGGGAAAATGAACATAGAAAACAACTCAACTCACTTCCTGAAAGAAATTCTGCAAATGAAAATGTCAAGAAACATTATGACTAAAATCCACATCTTCCAGATTAAGAAAAAAATACTGCAAAAAGTTAGAAAGAATTCAACTATTGAGGAGACACAGTAAGAATCATATGAGATTTAGCAACTACCAGCATAAAGGAGAAGAGAGTTTGTAGTGCAGTATTCCAGAAGGCAAAGGATATGTAGGTTTACAGCCTAGAATAATTTACCCAGAAAATCTGAGCATAATCCTCCAGGAGGAAAAAGGATTTTTAATGAGAGAGAGGCCTCCTAAGCATTCCTGGTTTTTTAAAAAAAGGATCAGAATATGTGGAAACATTAAAATACTGATGAAGGAGTCAAGAGAAAAAAAAAACCCAGCAACTTTTTTGTGGCAGTTAAGAATTGGAAATTAAGGACATGTCCATCGATTTGAGAATGGCCAACTAACTTGTGTGAACTGATGTATAGGGAAGTGAGCAGAACAGGAGAATAATTCATATACTGACAATATGGTAAAGACAAACATCTTTGAAAACAAATCAGAACTCTGATCAGCATGACCAAATACAATTCAAAGGATTTGTGATATAACCTGCAACTCACCTCCTGATAGAGATGAAAAACTCAGTACAAAACAAGACTTGTTTTTCACATGGCCAATGTGGAATTTGTTTTACTTACTTATTCGTGTTTATAAGGGGGATTTTCTTTTTCTTTCTGGTTTACTAGGGTGTGACCACTCTGCTTCTTGGAGCCACAGATGAGAGTTAGGTGGATCAATGGTAGAAAGCAGTGAGAAGGAAAGAAGGTGAGTTTTTGTTGATTAAAAAACATTATTTTTTAAATGTATGCAATGTGGATAAATCATAGAAGTTTATTTGATCAAGATACGGGAAGTTTAGTGGCTTGCAAACTCAAAGTCAATCTGACGTACGATGAAGTAGCCAAAAAAATTTAAGTGATTTTTGGCTGTTGTTTGGCTATTGTGATAGACATGGATTCTAGGAATTAGGAAGCAATATCTCCATTACACTCTTCTTTGGTCAGATTATGTCAGGAGTATTATGCTCCATTCTGAGAAATACAGTGTAAAAAAGACATGGATAAGCTGAAGCATATCAAGAAGGCCACCCACAGGATAAAGTGTTGAGCCTGTGTCACATGAGAATTGATTGAAGGAGTGGTGACATTTAGTTTGGGAGAAGAAAATAGTCAGGGGAAATATTGGTAGCTGTCTTCAAGTATTTGAGAGTTATCATGTGAAAGAAACATTAGCCTTTTCTTCAAAAGCAGAAAGAGAAACCATGCATGGAAATTTCAGAAAAGCTCAAGTCTAAAAATAGAATGGGCTATTTCAGGATGTACTTCACTTCCTATTCATTTGAAGTGTTGAAAATAGGAACTGGATGGCCACTCGTCTGGTATGTTATAATGAGGATCTCTTTTGAGTATGGATTAGAAAAAATACTGAGATCCCTTCTAGTTCTTATTCCTTTCCTGTCTTATATTTGCACTTTTTTCTTTTTTTTGCTTTTCTGAAACATTCTCAATCTTCTCTGAGTTGATCCATTGTTGTTTCAGAAAAGTTTACAGAATTAGTTGTAATGTCTATACTTTTTTTCTTTTGCACTTATTTTTTTTCCAATTACATGTAATGAAAGTTTTCAACATTCATTTTATTTTATTTTGGATTTTCTTCCTCTTTTTTAAAGCTTTTTATTTGCAAAACATATGTATAGGTAATTTTTCAACAATGACCCTTGCAAAACTTTCTGTTCCAAAATTTTCCCTCCTTCCCTCAACCCCCTTCCTTAGATGGCAGGTAGTCCAATACATGCTAAATATGTTAAAAATATATGATAAATCCAATATATGTATACATAGTTATACAGTTATCTTGTTGAACAAGAAAAATCGCATCTAGAAAGAAAAAACAACAAGAACCTGAGAAGGAAAACAAAATGCAAGTAAACATCAACCGAAAGCATGAAAATGTTTTGTTGTGGTCCACACTCAGTTCCTACATAAACACCTCTCTCTGGGTGTATATGACTTTCTTCATCACTGAACAATGGGAACTTGTTTGAATCATCTCATTGTTGAAGAGAGCCATGTCCATCAGAATTGATCATCATACAGTCTTGTTGCCATGTATATTGATCTCCTGATTCTGCTCATTTCACTCAGCATCAGATCATGTAAATCTCTCCAGGCCTCTTTGAAATCATCCTGTTGGTTATTTCTTACAGAACAATAATATTCCATAACATTCATATACCATAATTTATTCAGCTATTCTCCAACTGATGGGCATACATTCAGTTTCCAGTTTTTGGCCACTACAAGAAGGGCTGCCACAAACATTTTTGGGGCCCTTTCCTTCCTTTAAGATCTCTTTCGGATATAAGCCCAGTAGAAACACTGCTAGGTCAAAGGGTATGCACAGTTTGGTAACTTTTTCAGCATAGTTCCAAATTGCTCTCCAGAATAGTTGGATCCGTTCACAGTTCCACCAACAATGTATCAGCATCCCAGTTTTCCCACATCCCCTCCAACATTCGTCATTATCTTTTCCTATCATCTTAGCCAATCTGACAGATGGTATCTCAGATGGTTAGTGGTATCTCAGAGTTGTCTTAATTTGCATTTCTCTGATCAATAGTGATTTGGAACAACTTTTCATATGTCTAGAAATAGTTTCAGTTTCTTCATCTCAAAATTGTCTGTTCATATCCTTTGACCATTTATCAAGTGGAGAATGGCTTGAATTCTTATAAATTTGAATTAATTCTCTATATATTTTAGAAATGATGCTTTTATCAGAACCTTTGAATCAGAACCTTTGATTATGAGTTTAAATTCTTCTGCCTCTCTTCCTCCCCTTACTCTCTCCACAAGACAACAATCTGATTTAGATTATACATGTATAATCATGTTAAACACATTTCCATGTTAGTCATGTTGTGAAAGAAGAATCCGAAAAAAGGGAAAAACCATAAGGCAAAAAAAGCAAAAAATTACAAAAAAAATCAAAATAGCATATTTGAATCTGCATTCAGAGTTCATAGTTCTTTCTCTGGGTATGCATAGCATTTTCCATCATGAATCTTTTGGAATTGTCTTAGATCATTGTATGACTGCGAAGAGGTAAGCGTATCATAGTTGATCATTGTAAAATATTGCTGTTAATTTGTACAATGTTCTTCTGGTTCTGCAAACTTTTTTTTTCTTGTTTTTGTATTTTTTAATAAAATTTTTTATTTTCAAAACATATGCATGGATAATTTGACAACACTGACCCTTGCATAGCCTTGTGTTTCAGATTTTCTCTTCCTTCTCCCCACCCCTCCCCTAGATAACAAGCAATTCAATACATGTTAAACATGTTAAAATATGTTAAATCCCATATGTATAAACATATTTATACAATTCTCTTGCTGCACAAGAGAAATTAGATAAAAAAAGAAAGTAAGAAAACAAAATGCAAGCAAACAACAACAAAGAGAATAAATATGTTATGTTGTGATCCACATTCAGTTCCTACCATCCACTCTCTGGGTGTAGATGGCTCTTTTCCTCACAAGACCATTGGAACTGGCATCAATCGTTTCATTGTAGATCATCGTATAATATTGATGTCATGTACAATGATCTCCTGGTTCTACTCATTTCACTCAGTATCAGTTCATGTAAGTCTCTCCAGGCCTCTCTAAAATCATCTTCCTGATAATTTCTTATAGAACAATAATATTTTATAACATTCATATACCCTAACTTATTCAGCCATTCTCCAACTGATGGGCATCCACTCAGTTTCCAGTTTGTTGCCACTATGAAAAGGGCTGCCACAAACATTTTTGCACATGTGGGTCCCTTTCCTTTTTTTTAAGATCTATTTGGGATATAATCCCAATAGAAACACTGCTGGGTCAAAGGGGATGCACAGTTTGATAACTTTTTGAGCATAGTTCCAAATTGCTTTCCAGAATGGCTGGATCCATTCACAACTCCACCAACAATGTATTAGTGTCCCAGTTTTCCCACATCCCCTCCAACATTTGTCCTTGTCTTTTCCTGTCGTCTTAGCCAATCTGAGAGGTGTGTAATGGTATCTCAGAGCTGTCTTAATTTGCATTTCTATGATTAATAGTGATTTAGAGCATTTTCTCATATGATTAAAAATAATCAATTTCTTCATCTGAAAATTGTCTGTTCATATCCTTTGACCATTTATCAATTGGAGACTAGTTTGGATTCTTATAAATTTAAGTCAATTCTTTCTATATTTTAGAAATTAGGCCTTTATCAGAACCCTTAAATGTAAAAATGATATTCCAACTTATTGCTTCCCGTCTGATCTTGTCTGCATTAGTTTTGTTTGTACATAAACTTTTTAACTTAATATAATCAAAATTATCTGTATGGTATTCAATTATGAGTTCCAGTTCTTCTTTGGACACAAATTCCTTCTTTCTCCACAGATCTGAAGTAAACTATCCTATGTTCCTCTAATTTGCTTATAATACCACTCTTTATGTCTAAATCATGAACTCATTTTGACCTTATCTTGGTATGTTTAGTTAGGTGTGGGTTAATGCATAGTTTCTGCTATACTAGTTTCCAATTTTCCCAGCAGTTTTTATCAAATAGTGAATTCTTATCCCAAAAGCTGGGGTCTTTGGGTTTGTCAAACACTAGATTGCTATAGTTATTGCCTATTTTGTCCTGTGATCCTAACCTATTCCACTGATCCACAACTCTATTTCTTAACCAGTACCAAATGGTTTTGATGACTGCTGCTTTATAATATAGTTTTAGGTTTGGCACAGCTAGGCCATCTTCACTGGCATTTTTTTCCATAAATTCCCTTGAAATTCTTGGCCTTTTGTTCTCCCAGGTGAAGAACATTAGTTTTCTACATCTGTAAAATAATTTCTTGGGAGTTTGATTGGTATGGCACTAAATAAGTAGATTAATTTTGGTAGTATTGTCATTTTTATTATATTTACTCAGCCTACCCATGAGCACTTGATATTTTCCTAACTGATTAGATCTGACTTTATATGTATGGAAAGTGTTTTGTAGTTGTGTTCATATAGTACCTGACTTTCTCTTGGCAGATAGATTTTCAAATATTTTATACTATTGACAGTTATTTTAAATGAAATTTCTCTTTGTATCTCTTTCTGCTGGACTTTGTTGGTAATGTATTAAAATGCTGATGATTTATGTGGATATATTATATTATCCTGCAATTTTGCTAAAATTGTGAATTGTATCAAATAGTTTTTTATTTGATTCTCTATGGTTCTCTAAGTATATCATCATCTCATCTGCAAAGAGTGATAATTTAGTTTTTTCATTATCTACTCTAATTACTTTAATTTTGTTCTTCTCTTATTGTCAAAGCTAACATTTCTAATATAATAGTGAATAGTAATGTGATAATGGACAGGCTTGTTTCACTTGTGATCTTATTGGGAATGGTTCTAGTTTGTCCCCATTACATATGATGCTAGCTGATGGTTTAAATAGATGCTACTGATCATTTTAAGGAAAAGCCCATTTATTTCTATACTCTCTAGTGTTTTTAACAGGAATGGATGTTGGATTTTATCAAATGATTTTTCTACAGCTATTGAGGAAATTATATAATTTTTGTTAATTTGGTTATTGATATAGCTGATTATTCTGATAGTTTTCCTAATTTTGAACCAGTCCTGCATTCCTGGTATAAATCCTTCTTGGTCAAAGTGTACTATACTGGGGATGACTTTCTGTAATTTCTTTGCTAATATTTTATTTAAGATTTTTGCATTGATATTCATTAGAGAGATTGGTCTATAATTTTCTTTCTGTGTTTTCACTCTACCTAGTTTAGCTATCAGCACCATATCTGTCTCATAAAAGGAATCTGGTAGGATTCCTTCTTTCCTTATTTTTTCAAATAGTTTATGTAGTATTGGAATTAATTGTTTTTTGAATGTTTAGTAAAATTCACATGTAAATCCATCTGGCCCTGGGGATTTTTTTCTTATGGAGTTGATTAATAACTTGTTCTATTTCTTTTTCTAAAATGGGGCTATTTGGGGCAGCTAGGTGGCGCAGTGGATAGAGCACCAGCCCTGAAGTCAGGAAGACCTGAGTTCAAATCTGGTCTCAGACACATAACATTCCCTAGCTGTGTGACCCTGGGCAAGTCACTTAACCTCAATTGCCTCAGCAAAAAGCAAAAAAATAAAATAAAATAAAATGGGGCTATTTAAATAATTTATTTCCTCTTCTGTTAAGCTGTGCAATCTATATTTTTTTTATAAAGCTTTTTATTTGCAAAACATATGAGTGACCTTTCAACATTGACCTTTGCAAAAAAAAACTTTTTTTTTCCCAAGCTTTTCCTTTACCTCCCCCCGCCCCCCACCCCTA